>JAANYP010004811.1:0-79891 GCA_020465985.1 Centrapalus pauciflorus | reverse complement strand
GCCCTGTAGTTCACGGACCTATAAAAGCCTCAGCATATTCTGAATCAGCAACGCGTTAACTCTGACGGCAACGACGTTGGGTGGATAACTTCTTACGGACTATGACTTGCGAGCTTCGCTACCCCTCCAGGCAAAGCAAATGTCGTAGCTGGACTCCCTAACGCCGAAAAGAACAGGTTACGCCATTGGAGAGTCCGAGCTTGATAATGGACTATACAGTCACCTAAACTCTCAAGTTCCGAGAGGCCCAAGCAGAGGCCGTCAAGGCGGCTAATTGCGAATGAATCATGAGAGGCATGGATAACCAGTTTGAAATTAAGTCAGATGGATGCCGAATTCATGGGCAGAATTTGAGTTTACAGAAGTTTGGAGGCGTAAGGAAAACTGGTCATGGATGATGGCACCAAACACGATATTGCTATTCATCCAGGGTCGGACAGATGTATCACGATTTGAAGGGATCATACGGTGGCCAAAACATGAAGGCTGACATTTTGCTTACTTATGTCAGCACAGTGCTTAACTGTTATAACGTTAAGGTGGAGCATCAAAGGCCGTAGGATTGCTAGTCCAGCCAGAGTACCCCAATGGAAGTGGGGAAAACACCCTGGGATTTTTTATCCCCTCAGTTGCCAACGACTTCGGAAGTTATGATCCCATCTGGGTGATCGTGGATCGGCTGACCAAGACGCACACTTCCTGCCAATCAAGGAGAATGACAAGATGGCTCAGTTAAACACGAACCTCTTACAGGAGTCGTCTCAAGGCATGGGGTTACAGTATCCATTATCTCAGAATCAGAGATCGCCTTGATTACGCAATGGTTCTGGCAATCATTCTGCCTAAGAAGCCTAGGACTGGTCTGGATTATGAGTACAAGCCTATCACCCGAAATCGACGGTCAGAGTGAAAGAACGATTCAAACATTGGAAAGATATGCTAAGGGCATGTGTCATGGACTTGAGAAAAAGTTGCGGACAGTACACCTGCCTAGTCGAGTTTTCTTATAAACAAAAGTTACCTCTCGAGCATTAAGACCGCCCTTCGAATCACTCTATGCGAAAGTGTCGTCACCTATTTGTTGGGGCTCGAAGTAGGATAGTCAGATTACTGGACCTGAGATCAATTCAGGAAACTACAAGATGTAATCAACTCGATAATGCTGTATGAAACTCGATTAAGAAGTGCTGACTAGCATGTGATGAATAAACTCGATGAGTTATATGATCTCGACTCATCATAATTAGATAAACACGAATGATATTACATGAGACTCGAAATCGTTGTTAAGTAGTATATAAATCGAACTACCCACACCTGCTGTATCGAAACACCAAGACCTGTAAGGTGAAGGTGATTGACACTCGATGATTGATGATATGTAAAACACTCGATGCAAGTTATTAACTTTCGAATCATAATTAATAACACACGAAGTGACTATTACATAACTCACATCATGTAAGTGTAAACTCGAATGGAATAAGAAAGAGGTACTCGATGATACGCAATGGAAACTCGATTCGGTGAAGCAAGAAACTCGATTGCATGAAGAAAGCAACACTCAGAATGATGAAGCCTAAACTCTATCAAAACTGAACCAAACCAGATACTTACAACTACAGTATGAAACTCGAGTTCACCCTGAAGCGAGGGATATACATCCCAGAAAAATGGTCGACGAGGTCAAAGTATAGTAATAACAGGTAATAAAAAGCTGTACCTTCGTGCACACTTTTGTACTTTTATTAATTACAATATGAAACCCATACTACTATCACTTCTACAAGTAAAGGAACAACTAGCTTGTACTTTTGTATATTTTAATATAAACAACAGCAAAAACACTTATGAAATCGGCCACACTATTTTGTCCAACACTCAACCGATTTACCTTTTTACTTTTCATCATTTCACTAAATATTAATTAGTTTATCATTATTTTTTTTAATAACCCTTTTTCTTCTATAAATAGAAGACAAAACCCATTTCACAAAAACACACCAACATACATATTCTCTCAAAGAAAGAAAAATCGGCCAACCATATTGATTTCAAGTGTTCTTCCACTTTTGTAAGTTTTTCTTATATACTTTATTTTTCCACCTTAAAAATTTATAAAACATGAAAAATTAAATATATTTACTAAAAATATAATATTTTTCATTTACAATTCGGTTTTTCATAATTCTCGTGAAAATTTTCCATGCAAAATATATGAATACCCTTTTCATAATGATGCACATGCTCGTATATATATGTATGCATTTTCGTATATATATATATATATATATATATATATATATATGTATATATGTACATATATACGTGAGTATGCATGCATGCAAACCATTTTAGAAATAAATATCCATAAATCGATATTCACGTATAAAATCCACAAAATTATTCATACATCACAAGTACATAAAAATAATTCCGAAGTACTCAAACACGTATTATGATGATATTGACCCGAACTCGTAAAAATATTAGGACGAGTCTCAACTATACAATCAAGTGTTCAACTCAGATCCAAAAACATCATCAAAAATCAACAATGTGAGTCTTCATAGTCCCATTTTTTCCATTATTATGTTTTGGGATGAAATACATGCTTCGTTTTTATATGGACACAAAAACTTCTCGATTCTATTATGTATTACATATGTGATTTCCGCCCTTATATCATGAAATCGTTAGTTGCATTTGTTTGCAAGCGCGAATATATTGTGGATAGATCTATTGGGAGTCATGTCCCCCACTCGGGTTAGTGGTTTAGCTAACGGCGGGTGCATATATATTCAACTCACGGTATTACGTATGGGAATACTGCTCGGGGCAAAACTCATTCTAATTAAGCTTCGGTGACATGATGGTTTATGTAATACATCTCATGGAATTTATGATTTTATAAATTCAAACGCATCTGATAATGTCCATACAACTGGTCTTTTCGTGTAAACCTATGAACTCACCAACTATTTTGTTGACGTATTTTAGCATGTATTTTCAGGTAATTAAGGCAAGTGTGCCTTCGGATACACCAACTTTTCAAGCTTCCGCATTTCATGGAGTCGCATGCATATTTCGAAACTAACGGAGATTTGACTACATTATTTTTGGACGCATTAATTATGTATTAGAATCTCTGTATTACGCGAACTTCATTCCTTTCATTCTGTAAAACATTATTACATTTTTAAATTTTAATGATGTAATATTTCGAAAACGTCCATATAGTGGTCGTTCGTTATAATTATGATTACGCTTCCGCACTCGTCACGACTCGCTGCCAACCAAGGTGACAGGGTGTGACAACTAGCTTCAACCTTATCCCTATACATTCAAATGGACAAGGGATCATCCACCAGAAAACATCATTGCTGATCCTTTGGCCTCAGTACGAACCCGGAGAGCTACCATGAACGAATGTCTCTTCTCAAAAAAAAATTTAGCAAGATCGAGCCAAAAACGGTAAAAGAAGCTCTACTGGATGCAGACTGGATTGTAGCTATGCAAGAGGAGCTAAATCAGTTTGAAAGGTTGAAGGTCTAGAGATTGGTGGAAAGACCAAAGGACAAGTCTATCATTGGCACGAAGTGGATCTTCAAGAATAAGAAAGATGAACACGGAGTCATCATTCGGAATAAAGCATGCCTCATAGCCAAAGGATACAGCCAGCAGGAGGAAATCAATTATGACAAAACTTTTTCCCCCGTTGCCAGGACTGAAGCAATTAGAATGTTTTTAGCGTTTGCAGCACATAAAAACTTTACTATATATCAAATATATGTAAAAACTGCATTTTTAAATGGGGAGTTAACTGATGAAGTATATACATATCAGCCTGACGGATTTACCCGACACTTCAAAGCCTGATCATGTATATATTTTAGACAATTCACTGTATCGCCTTAAACAAGCACCTTGAGCTTGGTATGATGCACTTTCAAATTATCTTTAATGTGGATTTAACAAAGGTGCAGTTGATACTACCCTATTTATAAAACGCCAGGGTCCTGATATCATAGTTATTCAGATATATGTGGATGATATAATATTTGGGTGTACAAATACTGAGTTTTGCAAAAAGTTTGCATTTTTTATGTCCCATAAGTTTGAAATGAGCATGATGGGAAAAAAATAAATTTTTTATTGGGTCTACAAGTAAAACAACTGAGTGATTATCGAGGGATAATTGGATCAATAATGTACTTAGCTGCCAGTAGACCTGATATTATGTTTGTTACGTGTGTCTGTGCTAGATATCAGGCACATCCAAAAGAATGACATTGGATGTTGCCAAACGAATATTAAGATATTTGAAGGGAACTCCAAACTTAGGTTTGTGGTATCCCAGGGAATCATCTTTTACATTAACTGCCTTCTCTGATGCTGATCATGTAGGTGACAAAATGGATCGGAAAAGCATATCGGGAGCAGTATAATTTCTTGGTGACAAACATGTCTGCTAGTCGTCCAA
Organism: Centrapalus pauciflorus; assembly: GCA_020465985.1. Lineage (NCBI taxonomy): Eukaryota > Viridiplantae > Streptophyta > Magnoliopsida > Asterales > Asteraceae > Centrapalus > Centrapalus pauciflorus. Next base: position 75,408 of record JAANYP010004811.1, on the reverse strand, counting down.
AAAGCAACACTGTGTGTCACTATCAATAGCAGAAGTTGAATACGTTGTAGTATCATCCTGCTATTCACAAGTGTTGTGGATGAAGAGGCAACTGAGAGACTACAAGTTTACACCTCAAAATATTCCCATTTATTGTGATTCTCAAAGTGCTATTGCAATTTCTTCAAATCCGGTGCAACACTAAAAAACTAAGCACATTGATATCCGGTATCAATTTATAAAAGATCATGTAGAAAATGGTAACACAGAGTTATATTTTGTACCAACTGAATATCAATTACCTGATTTGTTTACCAAAGCATTAGATGAAAAACGCTTTAATTTGTTGGTATACAAATTGGGTATGTTGAATCGATAGATTTAAACATTCAGTTGTTACACAATATAATTTTAATTTTACAATTTTGTACTTGATTTACATATTTGTTAATCTCAAGTGCATTAAAAGTTTTAATCTTCTTGAGATTTAACAGAATTGGATTGTCATGCGCAGGGGGAGCATACAGAAAATATTTATATGATATGTGTATATCTGATAAACTTATTTTATCTGATTAATTGCAGGGGGAGTAGTTATAAAAAGTGATATACATTTGAGGGGGAGCTTAAATGCATAAAGGGGGAGCAAATTTTTTAATATCTTTTATGTTTGTTGTTTAGTTACATTTTTAGTTCTTTTAAAAAAAAATGGTTGTTTAAATTTTTTTTAGGTGATAATTTATTTACTTTTATTTTTTTTTGTGTGTGAATTTTTTTTAGATAGATGGGCTTAAATGTTTAAAAGAGAGAGTGGGCTTTATGTTTTTCAAATTTGAAATGTCTTATAAATTTGAAATATGAATTCAAATTTCATTTTTTAAAAACCCGGTCACTGTTCATCATCTTTTCGAATTCTCTCTAAATCCTTTCTTAACCACGAAGCAATCTATCATTCTGTAAAAGATTTCAAGGGTTGTGTTGAATTTGTAACTATGTTTTTCTGTTTTATTAGCATTTGTTCATTTTCAGTTCATTTTTTCGAGTTTTGTTTTACTATGTCTCTTCTTGGTGTTTCGGTATGTGAATACGTGATTTTTGATTTTGTGGTTTATTTGTGAAATTGAAGTGTGTATCTGTTCATAATGCTTATATGAACTTGAAAATCAAATTTCAAGCTCTATTTCAAAACACACAACATTTAATTTGATTCTGAAATTCTAACTTTGTCGATTTAATGAACTGACTGAAAAAGGCATTTTAAGGGCTCTAATGTTGTTTTTGGACTAAGTTCAGTAAAGGAAAAGTGTTTAAAATCCTTTTTCAAGTAGGAAACAGTAAATGGGTAGGTCTAAGCATCCCTAGAATTAATTTTTGAACTTTTCAGTGATGTTTAGGACTTAGAAATGTTTCATAAGTTTGAACTCCGTCAATGCTTGATTCGAGAAAGTTTTAGGTTAGATCGAATTGGGCGATACATAGTTCGAGAAAATTTTGAGTTTTAATCGAGTTGTACTCATTTAGGACTTAGAAAAGTTGAAATAAGTTTCAACTCGATCAAAGCTTGATTCGAGAAAAATTCAGTTTTGATCGAGCTGGATGATAAACTGTTCGAGAAAAATTGGTCTCTTAATGATTGACTTTGGAGTCCTAACAATAATATTTTATTATTATCTGGAATCTCGATGCTTTAAACAGTAAAACACATATTTTTCTAAATTCTAGTTAAATGTTTTATTTTTCTATCTGTTGGGTTAAATTTGTTTACCTGAAAATTCTAACATGTTCGTTATTTTTACAGGTTACAAATGGCATCCCAAGCCCCAACCCAAAATTCCAGTTCGTCAAATTCAATTTATCCTCAAACCATACACTAGTATCTAAACCAGTTAAATCAGCTTCTGTTACCCGACCATCACCTTCATCACCAATCCCAGAAAACCAATTAGTTAAAACCAAACATTGTCTTCCTTTACGTGATAATAATCACAGATTTGATCCAAGTGTCATCAAAGTGAGCCATCCTGTCATTGTTGAAATCCTTAAAGGACACCGTCTTGTCTATCTATTGAAATATAAACCTTCTATCCTCAAGTGTATCTACACCAATTCTGGCATACCATAACTTTTGTGCCTACTCAAGGAGATCATCATTTCAAAGTCAAAATTGATCAATTCAAGACCAAAATAACCTTAGCCATATTGCGCCATAATATGTTCCTACCAAGAAGGATTGATACTGTCAATTTCCCAGAGTTAGCTGATTTTGAAGATTTCATTCACACGATCAACTGTGTCATGATTTAATCAGCCTGGGGTATTCAAAATCTCTTGAGAAAATCTCAAAGTTTCATAGAAACGGACTAAATGACGAATGGTATACACTGTTTGGGATCGTTAACAGGTGTATGACCTCTAAACAAACAGGCATAGACAGAAGAAGCATTCATTGCTTAAGGATCTTTCATGGAATTGCCTTTAACAAACACTATGATCATGCACAATGCATATGGGAAGACTTAAAGGAGGTTGTATTGGCTAAAACAACCAACAGAGCAAGAAAGTTTGTGCCACTTCAAAGGTTCATACAAATTTTGTTCAGAGGAATTCTCCGGCTAATGAGAAAATACCGAAAAAATCCAATACTCGGAAATGCCCTAATTACGTGATGATGAGCCTTTATGGTGTTCAAGACAATCCTAATGCTAATGTTATGTCGATTCCTGAATCGTTACTAACATATGCTGATCAAGAGGCGGAGAGTGTGAGACTTTATCATATAGATCATGCTCCTATAGAAACCCAAGAACCGGGATTTCTTACCCAAGGAGTGATAGGTGAGCAGGAACATCAGCAAGGGGCTGATGTTCAGGGAAGCCAATCTGAGATCGAGGGAGCTGAGGAGCAAGAGAGGGGTGGTGAGAGGAGTTTTGATTCAGAAAGAACATTATCTAATATTGCTGAAGGTGGTAATGAGGGTGCTGATGATGATGATGATGATGCGGGTCATGATGATAATTTGGGAGGTGCTGAAATGATTGAAATATCACAACCCCAAATTGATATTGTTGAGATAGCTAGGTTGAGTGTGAGGGAGATCCCAAGCCTAGAAAGTCGGAAAATAGCCACAACTGTTGTTAGCTCCCATGTGGGAGTTAGCATTAAAATAACTAGTACCCCACTAGCGTCTGCACACCCCACCAACTACTCACCTTCTTCCCAACAAGAAGGTGTTTCAATTTCACAACAGGATATTACACATGATCTATCCTTACATCCTTCGGATTTTATGGATATCGAAACCAGTACACAGTTGACCGAGTGTACAATTTCTCAAGCACAAGTCATAGATCCGACACACTCTAGGTCACTTGAGTCGACTTCATTTGTTGGAGTAAGTGCAGAAGGACTGAGTGTCCCTGCCAGACCAACCATATTGTTGGAAGCATCCGTTGCTCCTTCACTTGAAGTGTTTGGAAGTCCTACCAGAGAGATCTCAATGCCAATTCTGACAGTAGGCCACACAGAAGTTCTTTTCACAAGTTCTACTGTTGTGTCAACTGGAAGTCTAGGTGACCCAGTGGTTAGATTGTCACCCTTTGTAACTGAAGATAAACTGCATGAGGCCATTGATGGAGTAACTGATCAAATGACTAATCAGTTTTTCAGAAATGATGGTTTAGATGTCAAATATTCAGAAATTGCTTAAAGGAAAGTCAGTTGCTGAAGTTGTGACAGAGGAAGTTCCGCAAGTATCTATTAATGAGCTTAGAGATTTTTGTTACGAACAATTTGATGAGATGAGAGAAAGAATGATTGGGTTGGAGAGTACAGTGGTTACTACTTTAGGATATTTATCAGAAAGGGTATCAGCAGTTGATCAGACCTGCAAAGCACAAGCTTCTGCTCCTAAACGAAAACATGATGAGCATGATGACGACTCCGATTATGCTCCTCATGAGGGGGATAAGAGGAGGAAGCTTGAAGAACAAGTTACTGGACTTTTGATGATTACTTATGCTAAGAAAGAAAAAGAGATAGAAAGAGAAAATGTTGGAGAAGTTGGGAGCTCAAAAGACAAATATGTTGATGCTCAGAGTGAGCTGGGATTGATTCTACATGAAGATGATTCAGACAATGATGAAGAAAGTCATGCTTTAATGATTGAGGGGACTGAAAAGGAAATAGAGATATCTGATGACTGATATATCTTTGAGAGCAGAAAGGATTCAAGATGAGGAAGAGTTAATTGAGGAAATTATGAGGGATGATGTACCAACGCCAACGGTTGAAAAGCCTGAGGTGAAGGTTACAATCAAGGAAGAGGAAGTTGAGCCATTTCCAGTGGAAAATGTTGTGCTTCAAGTGGTGAAAGAGCTTAATGAAGTTTAGATTATGAAAAGGTTTTTCAACAATTACATTTTGGCTGATGAATCTCAAAGACAACATCATTTAAGGTTTTCAGTCCAGAAGGAAGTTCAAAGAGAGATTAATGATATGCTTATGCTATTGAATGAGGATGAAGTCAGTAAGAAAAAGCTTAAAGTTTTGGATTTATCTGCAAAACAAACTGCTGATTACATTAGAAGAAGAAATAAGCTTCCATATCTTGAAGATCATCTTGAAAAGAAGATATTTTGTAAGAAGCAAGCACCATGTACATTCTTGAAACTCTTCAGAGTCTTAGAGCCAAATATGCCAAACTTGGTGAATTATGATAGTTTTTTACAAAACAAATCTCAACGGGTTGAGAAGGTCATAAGTGAATTCAGAATAGTAGATCTGGTGAAGATTGAAAAGGATTGATTTGTGAAAGTGTTCTATCCTACATTTACTGTGACCAGATCTGATGGGAACACCTATGTCTTCACTGAAACTGATATGTTTGGTATGAATTTGGTGGATATTGAAGATCTTTTTGACAAATTGTGCAGAAATAAAAGAGATGAAAATTGTAGATTTGCACTAAAGACGTTATTTCACTTTATGCACACCAAACTAGTGCTCATGTCTGTGCAAGATCTACAGATCAGTGTTGAGCGAGGGACGAGGAAGATAAACATTACAGCGCATAATCGATTTTTAAGACATATGGATGATCTGAAAGAATTTCAAGTTATAATGGCCAAGCATCTTGTGGTCATTTATAAAGACAAGAATCAGCAGAAGAGAGCAATGAGAAGTATTGAGCTAAAAAAATTTTGTGACGGTACATTGCAAAAGGTGTTAACAGGTTTGAAAGGAAAACTGGCAGCTGATTTAAAGAAGAAAACAAAGAAAGGAAAGCTGAGCATAAACGAATGAAAAATGATTATAGGGTTTATTTCAAAGATTGAATGGAGGCTGATGAATCGGAAAAGTATCAGAAGATTCGAGATGAGACTTGGGCTATCAAACTGAACACTAATTATCTTCATCAAAGGGGAGATTGTTGGAAACTATTTTGTTGATGAAAATAATAGTCTAGGGGTCTGTTTGTAATTAAACAATAGTTGTGACTTTTTGTATAAATAGGAAAAATGTATTACAGAAATGTACAGATCATACATTCATTTTACACGGAATTCTTTGTACGGAAATTAGGTCAACAGTGCTCTCTTTGTACCTATTGTAATTTCCAGATCTATTTTAATTGAAATCATTCGGTTAGTGTTTCTGATTGTTCTTAATTGTTTGATATATGTTTGTGATTGATTAAATACGAATATCAAACACTTTTGTTATCTTTTCAGGGTATAGATGGCTTTCCAAGCACCCTCAAATAATTCCAACTCATCAAATTCACATTCATCATCAAACCACACCCTTGTATCCAAACCAGTCAATTCCACATCCATTGTTGGACCAAGGCCATCCAACCCCATCCCTGACACCTTGTTCTTGAAACCCAAACACTGCCTGCATCTTTCTGACAATAATCACTGATTCGATCCCTCAGTCATCAAAGTAAGCCACCCCGTCATTGTGGAAATTCTGAAAGGGCACCCTTTAAGCTATCTACTACAATACAAACCCACAATCCCTTTGATATACCTTCATCAATCATGGCATAAGATCAAGTTCATACCAGATGCTAGTGACCATCATTTCAAGGTCACAATTGATCAATACAAGGCAAAGATTACATTGCTACACTTTGACACAATCTTTTTCTGCCAAGAATGATCGACTGGCCGGGTTAATTTCCCTGATTTTGAGGACTTTGTCTCTGATGAACAATTATGCAGAGACATAATCAGTCTGGGTTACACAAAGCCACTCCCGAAGAGCTCACTGTTTAATCGAAATGGACTTAATGGCGAATGGTATACCCTATCCAGAATCTTGAATAGTTGTATAACCTCTAAGCATACGGGAGTTGATCGAGGAAGTATCCATGCACTAAGGATAGTTCATGGGTTTGCTTACAACAAGCACTATGACTTTGCACAGTGCATTTGGGAGGATTTGAAGGTAGTGGTGCTCATAAAAGACCACAAATCGTGCTCGTAAATTTGTTCCACTTCAAAGGTTCATCCAAATTCTAATCCATGGGATTTTGAGAGCAAATGAAAAGATACCAAAGAGGACTCATTCACAGAAATGTCCTAACTACGTAATGATGAGCCTTTATAGCAATAGAGATTATCCCAATGCAAACATTTTGCCAATTCCTGAATCAATTTTGAGGTATGCGGATAAAACTGCCGAGAGTGTGAGGCTATACAGGATAGATCATGCTCCTGTGGAGCCTCAAGGACCGAGGCATCATATCCCCGGAGCAATAGGTGCGTAGGTTCAGAAACACAAGGTTGATGAATAGGGACAACCTGAGTTGAGGGAGTAGGAGGTTGTAAGGGGTAGTGAGGAGCGAGAGGATTCAGAAAAAAGTCTATCTAATGTACAAGGTGGAGGAGATGAAGGAGATGATCCGGATGATGATGATAATGATAGAACTGGGGCAGGAGTTGAAAAATCTCCCATAGTGCGTTTACCTGTTCAAACAGAAGAAGAGGTGGTGGCTATGAGTGTGAGGGAGACCGAAACCGTAAACATCCTGGACGCCACATACACTATCAGCTAACCTATGAGAGTTGATATTGAAACAACCAGTATCTCACTAGTGATTGCACACCTCACCAGCCACTCATCTCATTCTCAACAAGGGGATGTTTCAATTCAACACGGGTATTTAGCACATGACCTACCCTGGGATCACTCGGATCCTATGGATATTGAAACCAATACACAATTACCTCAGTGTACGTTTTTTTCTCCACATGTCATAGATCCAACTACACATACATTTAGGACACTTGAGTTGCTCTCATCCGCTAAGACAAGTATTGTAGGACTTAGTGTCCCAGTCGGAACGATTATAGTGTCGGATGCATCAGTTGCACTATCACATGAGTTAGTCGGATGTCCTACCAGAGCTCAATCAATGCCAACTCTGAGCGTAGGCTACACAAGGGTTCTTCTCACAAGTTCCACTGTTCTGTCTACTGAAATCTGTGTGACCCACGTGTTTGCCCTTTACCCTTTATTACTGAGGAAAGACTTGGTGCTGCCATTCAAGGGGTTACAGAGCAGATGAGCACTCAATACGAATCGATGATGAATCAAATGCTGAATATTCAACGTCTTTTCAAACGGAAGGGAACTGCGGAGGTCGAGGAAGAAAAAGAAATATCAAATAATGAGCTAAGGGATTTTTGCTTGGGTCTTTATCTAAAAGATTCTCTTTCTGGAACAATCATGCAAATCACAAGCTTTCGGCTCCAAACGAGGACATGAGGATCATGACTCCGATGATGCTCTTCATGAGGGGGAGAGGAGGAGGAAGATCAGTGATTCTGACAAGAAGTTACTTTTGTACGAGGCTAAAGAATCAGAGACCGATGATTCTGAGGCAGGATGTTCTAAAACAGACGATCCAACTAGTGCTCAATTTGAAATGGAATTGATTCTACATGAAGATGTTTCAAATCCATTGAGTATGCAGTCTAGTTTCGATTACAATTTTGATGAATATGGAGAATCCGATGAAGAAGAAGATGTGTTGAGAATAGAGGATGCTGAAACGGATGTTATCTTGCCTGAATATGATCCTATATCGTTTGATTTTTCTGAAACAATGATGAGGGCTGAAAGAATAGTGGATGGAGAAGGACTTGTTGAGGAGATAGTAAAAGATGATATACAGGTTTCTGAATAGACGCCAGCGGTTAAAAATCCTGCGGTTACGGAGCATGATAAGACACCAACACCTCTATTCGGTCTCCAGTATAATCCGGAGACGAAAAAGCTCATGAAGATGGTTACTCAACTTGACACTGTAAATAAAAAGCTTTTGACGGTCAAAGCTGAAGAAGAAGATGTCCAAATAACTATCAAAGGGGTTCCCAAATCAGTCCAAGGGATGTGAAAAGTTGAGCTTATGGATAAATTCTTTCAAGACTGCATTTTGGCCGATGAATCAGAGAAACAGCATGATATCAGATTCGTAGTACAAGACAAAGTTCAAAAAGAGATCAGTGACATGTTAAATCTGCTTAATACGGAGGAACTGAATAAGAAGAAAAAGACTAACAGATTAAAGATATCTACTAAATAGAATGAAGATTTCATAAAGAAGCGTAACCGCCTTCCTTTCCTGGAAGATCATTTCGAAAAGAAAATATTTTGCAAGAAGCGAGCCCCCATCTCTTTTGTAAAGCTGTTCAGGGTAATAGAACCCAATATGCCCAATCTTGTCAACTATGCTAGCTTCCTTCAAAACAGAGCTCAACCTCTAGAGAAAGTTAGAGTGAGCCAGAGGATAGTCGAGCTGAAATAAATAGACAAAGATCGTTTTGTCAACATATTAAATCCTTGTTCGCTGTTCTCCGAGCTAACGACAAAATCTACAAGTTCAGTAAAGCAGACTTCTTCAAGGTCTACATTAAAGATGTTGAAGATCTATTTGACAAGCTTTGCAAGAACAAACATAAAGAGAACTGCCGATTCACGCTTAAAGCCATTTTTCACTTTATGCATACTAAACTTGTATTAATGTCTAGACAATATCTTCAGATTGGAGTAGAAAGAGGGTTACGCAGAATCAACGTGAAGGCTCCTCATCGATATCATAAAGACATTGAGAAGCATAAATAATACCAAGTGTTTTTGGACAAACATCCATGTGTCATCTACAAGAACAAGGATCAAGAAAAGAAAGTCATGAGAATGATAGAACTCAGCAAATATTCAGATGGAACCCTCAAGATGGTTATGACAGCATTCAGAGGTATTCTAGATAAGATAAATTGAGGCAATCAAAAGGTCGTGGCATGAACAAGATGGATAGGAGGATGATGGTTGACTTTGTTTCAAAGGTTGATATTCGATTAAGAAGCCGGTGGAGCATCCGAAGACTTGAGAAGAAGCTTGGCTTGAAGGACTGAACCTGCTTTACTATTCATAAAAAGGGGGAGAATGTTGGGTATTTATTATTTTGTTTATGAATGTAAAGATGGAGGGGCTTATTGTAATTTCCTATTTCTTGTAATTGAAATTATTAGAATATGTTTTTGTATGGCGGCTGTCAAGTAGTATATTGTACCGAAAAGAATAGATTGAGTATTGATTTCCGTGCAAGAAAGAAGATTAGGGTTGTCAGAGCTTTTACTGTGCAGCCGCCACAATTCATGTAAACAATTCCTATTCTCTTAATGAAATCTTTCGGCCATTGTTCATTATATTGTGTTCCTATTTTTTGATCGTTATTGCATATAGATTTTGATATAACAGGGATCAACCACAAACTATGCTAGTTACTAGTATATTCAACGTAGGTGACATCAGAGTATTCAACGACACAAACTCATATAAGCGAGTGTGGTACAGTCAATGTCAAGTCAATGTCTAAATGATCCAGATACTATAATTATGAGTACAAGTCAAGTAATATGTCCAGAGAATAGCGTTCCCGCATTGGTAAGAAATGTGAAGATTTAGTAAGTTAGTCCATGACAACCAAAATGGAGTCATGCTCTCTTTTTCTCTTTGGCAGTTTTGTGACAAAATACATAGTTATATGCTCCCACTCCCAGTCAGGTCTAGACAGTGGTTACATATTTGCATATGGATCTGGTGATCTTCTTTAACCATTTTGCAGGTTTTGCAACTTTCAACATACAAACCGATGTTTCTCTTTATTCTTAGCCACAAGTTTTCAACTTTCACATGATCATAATACATGTTCCGGCTACCATGATGTATAGAGTATTTGGACTTGTGGGGTTCAAATTATAGTGTATAACGGTCAGAACCATACTTAGGATTCCAGATTTGGTTTCCATTAAGACATTGAAGTCTCATGATTCATCGCTACGAATTGTGGTTGCCCTTTAAGATTTTGAAAATAAAGATTCTCTTTCTTTAGTGCTTCAGACTAAGCAGTACGAATATCATCTATAAGCACAAAAGAGAATACTATAGGGGTCAGCACATAGCAACACAGTTACAAGTAAGTCTTTCTACTTAGAACATCTGTGACCACATTTGCTTTGCCGAGATTATATAGAATCTCACAGTCATAATCTTTGATTAATTCCGAAGACTGTCTCTATTTCATGTTAAGATCTTTATGAGTAAACATGTACTTGATACTTTTATGATCAGTGTAGAGTTGACACTTAGTCCCCTAAAAATAATGACGCCAGTTCTTTAATACAATGGTAACTCTAGCTAACTCAAGATCATGAGTCAGTGCACTTTTTTCATAGTCCTTTAGTTGCCTTAAAGCATAGGCAATGGCTTTACCCCTTTGCATAAGAACGCATCCTAGACTAGTACCAGAAGCATCATTATAAACAACGAAATCATTAGTGCTTTCTGGTAAGGCTAAGACTGGCACTTGGATCAGTTTGTATTTCAGTGTTTCAATTGCTTTTTTTTGTTTATTAGAGGACACGAAAGGTGTATTCTCTAGTGTTAACATCGTAAGTAGAACAACAATCCTAAAAAAATCCTTTATAAATCGATGGTAGTAACCAGCCAATCCAAGAAACTTCTTATTTTAGAAGCATTTTGTGGTGCTTCCCATTTCTAGACTGCCTCAACTTTGGCTGGGTCAATAGATTTTCCTTAGTCAGATTTTACATGGCCAAGAAATAGGATCTAGAAACAAACAAAGTAGAATTTCAAGTTTATCTTAATAATGAACGCTTAGAAATACTCAAAACTGTAAAGTATGTATACCTGTCTGAGGCAGAATTCACACTCGGAGAATTGTGTGTCAGTGTGTGTGAGACCTTTAATTGAGTGTAATCATTCTCATCGTCATCTTCCACAATCATCAATGTGATCCCCGTTTTAATACTGAAATACTATTTGAGTGCAAATATTTTTCTGAGATTTCAGTACTACAATTGGTATTAGAGCCTACAGATTGGATTTCAACTTGCAATTTCTAGATTTGGTGTTGTTCATCATCAACACCAATGTTCTTCACGTTTTAAACTCACGGGTTTATTTTGTATGTAATGTGTTTATTTTATCTTTCCTTGTAATTTTCCTTTTCACTAGAAGTTGATGGGTATTTTAGGTAAACCCCTCAAAGTAGTCCTAGATGTAAATAGATTTATTCTCCTAGGGTTTAGTGTTAAATTTTATTCCATTAAAAAAAAGCGGTTGTGTGTGTGAGACCTTTGATTGAGTATAATCATTCTCATTGTAATCTTCCATAATCATCAATGTAATCGCCATCTTATTACTGAAATACTATTTGATTGCAAATATATTACTGGGATTTGAGTACTACAATTGGTATCAGAGCCTATGGATTGGATTTCAACTTGCAATATCCAAATATGGTGTTGTTCATCATCAACGCCACTGTTCTTCATGTTTTTAACTCACGGGTTTCATCCTAAACTCTCTAATTCTTCTTGTTTTTCTTGTTTCTTGCATTAACTGTAATCGATTCCTTATTCAGATTATATTTCAAGCACCATTTGTTCAATTAAATCATGATTTAGGGATGTTAATTTCAAGTCTGAGTTGATCTTTGTGTTTTTCATTTTTTAGTCCTTATTTTGCCTAAAATCTTCTTATTTAGGTGTTTTTAGGTTAAATTAGTTCACTAAATTCACTCTATAATCAATTCCGAGTTCTTTGGTATAAGTTTTAGAGCCTAAAACACTCATTTCAATTCCATCTGTGATTTTGTTCTTGAACTGCTACTGTTTCATTGCAAAATTTCACTAAGTGTTCAAACATCAGATCCCTTCTTTGGACCATAAGTTTTGACCTACAAACTTTGGACTAAGTAACTTCGGATCTTTAACTTCAGACCATCAGACGAACTTTGGATACCCTAAATACGAACTTCGGATCTGCTCGTACCCTTAGCAATTTACTTGCCCTTCACTTTCAACCTTATAGTGTAATCATCCGAAATTCAGATTACTTACATCCGAACTTCAGATCTTCTACTCATCCAGCTTCGCATTTTCATTCCTTTCATCCGAACTTCGGACTCAGAACTTCTCACACGAACTTGTCATCAGAACGTCCCTCCATCTGAACTTAGCATCCATCCGAACTTTCAGTTCATCCAAAATTTACAAGTTTTAACTCCATAAGATACATTTTCCAACTGCATTCATCATTTTCAAGATGTCTAAAGAAGCCCTTGTCTTAGGATTTTAGAATAGACCACTTGTTCTCTATCAAGACGAATACGAGCAATGGAAGAAAAGATTTCTGAATTTGTGAGCATGCAACCAATGAGACAGCTCATGATTATATCCATCCCGGAAGGTCTTGCTCAATTCTTATCTGAAATTCCTATTGTTCCAAATTCTGTTTCTCCTATTTCTGCCACAAAAGAACCTAGAGATCCCCAAGATGACAAAGAAATAGAAAGTCAGGCTGTTGATTTAAGAGCTGAACATCTTCTTTACCAAGCTCTACCCACTGATAATGTTGTCAGTGTGGACAGTAAAATGTCTGCTAAGGAGACGTGAGATGAATTAGAAAGACAGATGCTTGGGGTTGATCTCAATGATCAAGCAAAGACTGAGGAGGCTAAAGCCAATTTTTTTTTAATTCAGGGCTAAAGATGGTGAATCCCTAAAAGCTACCTTCACAAGATTTTACACTATGCTCAATGAGTTGAACAAACTCCACATCTTCAAAGACAGAGATGATATCAATATCCGATTTATTTCTTCTCTACCGCCAGAGTGAGGATTGGTTTCCTGGCTGTGAAACAAGTTTGCGGAGAAAATAGCACGGTGACGTCGTTGCCCACAAGCAGATGACCAATTCTGTGGCCTCTTTGCTGTTAAATGTGAATCATATTTCCAAGACAAATTACTCGGTGGCCCTTTTATCCAACAAATCGTCTGTTTCTAAACCAATTCCACCACATGCACCTATTCAGAATGCATATAGCTATAATTCCTCTGGGTCGTTATCTTAAAACCCTACGTATGGAATTCCACCTATATATGCCTACGATGAGCCCCTCGATGCTGAAGAAGCCGATATTCATAAACAAATGGCTATACTGTCAACCATCTCCATCAAAAGAGATTCTATTAGCATAAGGCCGGTAATCAACTTAGATATGATTCGGGTCCCCTGAGATATCAGGATGAGCAAAATGATGATCGACGAGAGGACAGAGATAAATGGAGGAGAGATGATCGTGACGTCGGACATGATGAGAGAATATATGAGAGAATGGACGAGAAACATGATGACAAATGAGAAAACATAGACGGTAGGATATTTGATTGGTCAGATGAGAGAAGGGGAGAATATAGAATAGATTATCGCCATCGGGAAGATAGATGTGATACTTGAAGTGCAGACAAAAGCCAGAAGGAAGAAATGAAAGGCCGAGAGCAGACGATAAGAAACCTGCTAATGAGAGAGGGTGTGTAACATCCTTAGATGTTAAATTGTTGTTATTGTTGTTATTTAGTTTAATTATGTATCCAATGTAATCATGTTACATTATTAATGAATAATTATGAAATTATAGATGTATGTTTTATAAATAAGTAATATGATATTCATAATGTTTAGTGGTCAAATTAGAAAACTTTGAAGTTCATTTATGAAAATAAACAACTACAGAGACTACTTGTGTAAACAACCAAAAGATGGAATAAAAGACTTTTAAGTCTTTCAAGACTCATTTCACCTACACTCATTCTCACTCTAACCTCTTGGTTCTATCATGGTTCAAGCAAGAATAACGAAAATGTTATGGGATATTCATTCTATAAATTCAAAATTTAACAAGATTTGAAGTTACAGAAGTGTTGCAAACATCCATCTAAGGTAAATATTTGTTTAAATTAATGAGTTTAAGGGGTTATGGTTCGGTTTTGGTGAAAATCGAAATTTCAAATCAAATAGTGTTGAATTAAGGATGCATGTCTGAATTTGTAGTTGAAAAATGTCATTTAAAGTCTTGTGAAGCACTCTAAACAAGAATCGCCAACATATCAACCTAAGGTATGATTATTTGGAATTTTTGTGTTTTTGAAGTTTTCCTTCATTTTTGGTTAAATCTGGAATCAAATGAATTTAATGTTATAGAAAATGACTTAAAAACACTCAATATATGTTGTAAAATCGGTTCCATGGATTGCATGTGGTTAAAATCAAGATTGACAAATTTTGGGTAAAAACCCGTAAGTAGCGATATGCAGGTTTGGACATCGAATCGGAGAGTCGAGTGGGCGATTCTGCAAGTCGCCCTGAATATTTCAAATCAAAATTTTGTCTAAGTACCAAGGGGATCCGAACTTTGGATGACATCCGATGTTTGGATGACCCAAACTTCGTACATTCTCCTTGAAAAATGCAAACTTTCAAATGGGATCTGAACTTCAGACCTCGTCTCGACGAGTCGAAGGATGACTCGACGAGTCAATTTCAGGCATGCAAACTTCGGACTAGTATAGGGTCCAAACTTTAGTTGAATCTGACAAATTTTGGGATGTCATTAACTTTGAATGATTAGCACTTCGGACCTAGTAAAGATCCAAATTTCGGATCTAATATGAACTTTGGGTGGAATCAATGTATAAACAATTATGTTAGAAATTTTGGGTCTCATTTTATGAACTTCAAACCCAATGGGGATCTGAAGTTGTAAACTTTGATGAAATTTATTAAACGATCAAGCATTGATATTAGTGTTATATATCTGATGAAACAGGCTCCTTGGGGTGTTGTTGAACCCGCACTGGGTTATTGTTGACCATTTGTGAATCTTGTTAAAATCCCGGGGAGAAATAATACTGTATTAAAGATAATTAAAGCTCCCACTGTGAGTGCTTAGATTTATATGTCTACATTTGTTTTATGTTAGATGTTGGGCTCTGAGGATGTTGTTTCTTATTCGTTTGCCATTCTATTGACTAGCATAAATTTGATGCACATTGTTTCTTTTATACATGTTTTACATGTTCCGTATTCTTTGTTGTACATCAACGTGATGGGCTTTCGAGCTATAATTGTTAATACAATGTTATTGAGGGTATATGACCTGGAATTAATCACTCAAAGGTCCTGAAGAGCAGTGTAACATCCTCGATGATAGTTTTGCCTCAGATGATGTATTTGTTCTGTGCAAAGCACTGTGGAGCTATATGCTCATATGTTTATCCGTATTTCGTGAACGAATAGGTGCACGACGTTTGTCGTCGGTGTGACTCATATGTGCTGCATAAAGACTTGTGGAATATATAATCTCTGTACTCACTACGCATCGCTTACCGTTTAGTTGTTACATATTTTCAGGAAAAGGAAAATCCGCTCCTGGACCTTTTAGCTAGGACAACTGTTGGAGTCATTTGAGGACTCTACTACTCAACTTGGTAATTGAATAATTAAGATTCCATTAGGATCTTTTAGGGGTGATGTATTAAAACTATGGAGTATATAGAATTAGATAGGAACCTTGTAGTACATTAGTGTGTTTGACTTGTTTAATTATGTATTTAAATTTCTTGTATCGTATTAGGTATATTTTGGATTAATGTAATATTTATGGGTTGTTTGAGTTAATACTGGGTGACGTGTATGTTGTATTGTGGCAAGGCTGTCACAACGAATGGTATCGGAGAAGTAGTTTGAGATTTCAAGTGTATGTGAGGACATGGTCTTAAACATAGGTGATGACATTGTAGTGTTATTAAGTGACAATATGAAATAAAGATAGGATATGATCTAGTACTTACAGGTGCATGACTTTTCATAATCGGACAAAGGGAGTTGCACTTAAGAAAGTAATGTGTTTACTAAAAAAGTTATATGGTTCCATTTCATAATATGTCTGGAGAAGGAATGACTTCACAAGAGATGATATGTAATATGCAGTGTATGATGGAAAAAAATAACTAAAAGCAATCCAAGTTAATGGCTGAGCAATCACAGATGATAATGACACAAATTCAGGCTCATGACGAGGCCGAAACTATGCGATGAAATGAAAAGACGGAACCTGAAGTGAAATATAATGTGAACGACATAGATGATAGAAATAAAGCGGAACATAAAGACAAGCGCAAGGAAAAGATTGAGCGTCAAACCAGAATTAATGGAAATCATATAGACCATATAATAAATCATTCAAGGACTTACAACCACCTACATTTTCTGGATCGTTAAGGATTAAGATATCAAAGAATGGGTTACAACTATGGAACAAATTTTTCTGGAGGTGAATTGCAAGTATGAATATAAGGTATATTTGGCTAAGGGTCAATTGGTTGGACAAGCCAATAAACGGTGGAAATTACTGGGAAAAGGAATTGGGATCAGAATTGATTTCTTTATTTACTTGGGAAAATTTCAAATTATTGTTTTGTCGGCAATATGGTGAGCCTGATATTGTATCTCACAATGATCATGAAGAAGTAACTATAAGAAAGATAAGAAATTATGGAGGCTATGAACATAACAGACCGTATTTAATATGAAGGGCTAATAAACGTGATGGATGTAAATGACATGGTGAAAGACATGGTGGAAAGTGTAATCTCCATAAAATGTGTTGTCGATGTTGCAACATATTGGGACATGAGGATGATGAATGTTCAAGAAAGGTCGAGGCTTGTTATAATTGTGGAAAATGGGGCCATTTTAGCAGAAATTGCAGATGCCACCAATGAATTAACCTGCTATAAAGTCATATGATGAAATTAAGGACAAAAAGTTCAACAAAAGAGATGAGATTTTCATAGACTGCTATTAGGACTTTTAAACCTTGATTCAGGAACTAATAGTCTACTTCAAAAGTTGTTACATGTGTTATCTTATTGAAACCTTATGATTTTGAAGTCATCATGGATTAGAGTAATATTAAATTTCTATAACTAATGTGATTATAAATATATTATGTAAATGAGAATAGTTAAGCATATAAATAGGCAATGTGGATTCCAAAGCTTCGAATTTGAAAAATATATTATAGATATCTTGGATTTTAGAAATGATTATAGAAATTGTCTTAAATATTATATATGATATGTTTGAGGGACTGACAACAATTAGTCTTGGTTATCATAAAGCAAGTACCATTAGCTTTTATTAAGAGGAACTGCATGGTACATTGTGTTGTTATTTTAATTTTAATCTAAAAGGTTGTAATTAAGTTTACCAGTAATACAAAACAACAAGATACGATCTACTCATGAGAACTATGATATAATAGGATTCAAAGAGACCGTTTCAATATTGGTATGTGTGATTTTTATAGAAGTAAGTTAATTCAAAGTATCACTGGGAAAGCATACGGGAGTATGGGAATATATGTCAGATACATGTTAATCTTAAAGAAGACTTGGAATATATAATAAGATGTATGGAGTTAGAAATAAATGTGAGCTATAATCAATCGGAAGGGGGATATAACACTTCATGAGGATAATATACTTAATGATATGGTGGTTTGATAAAATATAAACATTTTAAAAGGACTTTGGAAACTGATGGATTATACTTATTAGCAAAGAAAATCTAACATGATCAAGATTCTAAGGAGATTTTGAGTTACAATAACTTATGATTGGTGAATTATTATAACAAGAGCATTCAAGCTACAAACATAAAGTATTTCACGTGATTTGCATGACTGACTGAAAGGATATAAGTTATGAGTAAAATGAAAACCACATTATTGTGACACTCCAATAGTTAAGTGTATGTGTTAATAAGATGAAAATTTCATTTTTGGGATGGTTAAGGACTGTAGCTTATACTTAGAAACCTAATGGCAGTAAGGTATCGAAGCCCCGACAATTGTGACATCCCTACTTTTAATCACATGTAATTTACAATTTTAAGACTCAATTAATGGTATTAATGGATTATCATTTCTATTTAAGCAAATTTCGTTCATAAATTTAAAAATAGAAATGATGATGAGAAATCATCATCGTTGTCTTTTGAGCAAGCATAACAATAAGAAACTGGCTTAAATAGGTTTCAGTCATGAAAATACGAAGTTGAGGGGTGTAAATTGCAATTAAGCCAAAATAACAAATAAAAAGGGGGATATTACTCATTTTGACATTTCACTCTCTCACTCTCTCTCTCTCTCTCTCTCTCTCTCTCTCTCTCTCTAACTCACCGTCTCTCTCACTAAAACTCACGATTCTTCAAATTTGCAAAACAAGAACACCAAAAATTGTGAAATTAGAAGCTGAAAGTTTGGATTTAAGTGGCCATTGAGGAGCTATTAACACTACAAGCAACAAATCAAGGTAATACTTGCTCAGACTTAAAATTTTTTTAGTTTTGTGTTCGGTTTTGGTGAGAACCGAATCAAAGATTTCGGTTGTTTATGTTATTGCATGTTGTTTATTATGATGGATAAGTTTAAATCGAGTACTGGAGATGTTATATACCAAATTTCAGAATCCAAATCACTTTCTAAGTATGATTTTGAAATCACTATGTGTTTTTAGTGTGTGTGTTCTTCGACAGTCAAGAAAATCGGACAAAATGTGACTAAATTGGTATATTGATGTTATGTTTTAAGCTAAAAGAGTACAAATAAGTTCATATCAATAGTTTTTATGTCATAAACATGCATAAAAATGGCCAAAGTGAAATCCGGAAATGATAGAAAATATATAAGTGTGAAATTCGGACCTGATGAACACAATTCGGGTCATCCGAATTTTGGACCTAGTCACAACTCGGATCCATCCAAGTTTGGATCTTATTCGAGTTCGGACCATATGCAAACTCGGATGAAATAACTTGCAAAATTACTAAGTATAGACACAAATTTCGGACCAACTAGTCATCCGAATTCGGATCAAGTCTCATCCGAATTTCAGATGGGGATTACAAAATAAATGCTAAGGATGGACTTCGGGCCATCCGGATTTTGGTTCATCCGAAATTCGGATGTGGTCTGAATTTCGGTTCAGTTCACTTAAATTTACAGAATTAAGTTTTAAGCAGATACTGTGTTAGTACATCCTGTGTGACGATAGCAGTCTAAGTTTTGATAGCATTTTGTGTAAGTCAAGTAACTTGGTATTGAATATTGAATAGTATTTGATATATGTGATTATGTGTGTTTGATATTGGTTGATTGTATGTTTGAACTGGGTGTAATGTATTACAAGAAGTTGAAACATAAAGTTCAAAGATAAATTCAAACATAAGTTCAAATATAAGTTTGATATGTGAGGTTCGAATTTGAGGAAAATTCGAATTTGTCATGAGGACAAATTCGAATGGGCATTGGGCCTGATTCGAATTTGTCCTAAGACAAACTCGAATCTGTCAGTATAATTAAGGGTTAATTCGATTAATTATTAGACTTTTGCAGACGTTTATCAGAGCGATTAGCAAAGGCGATCTCGAACTTGCAAGTTTCCAGAGAGTTGTTTCGGAGAGAATCATTGTGTAGGGGCGTTCGTAGTCGTTCGTCTATCACCGTGGCAGTCTCCGTGTTTCCGTCTGTATGATCTTACCGTCAAGCCGCTAACGAGGATTCCACACTCGTTGGAAGGTGTCGCGTCGAGATAGATCCGTAGAGTCAAGACCTTACATACTGACATTGATACACTATTACACTGACATAACGGGATCATTGTGGTGTTGACTAACACACATTAATTCAGAGACAAATTACACTGTACAAAACCACTGTCAGTAATAGATTGTTATTCGAGCATTTATTGTTATTCAATACATCAATTGGCACTCACATATGATTTATTGTTATGATGCACACTCGTACTCAACATGTGACAAACATGTAGCCAGCATTCAATTGAAAGTGCATATCATATATCATGCTTGCACTGCATGATAATTACTTCACAATCTGATGCGACCTGGACTGGGGTAGACAACAAGCCACTGTCGGGGACTGATAATCCCATACACTTACCTGGTCAGGTTCGGCACATCCCCGATCAGCATTTTGAACTGCCAACCACATGCTTGCACTGCATAGTTTTTCAATTACTATAGGGCTTGCACTGCCTAATTTCACAATAGCTTGTAAAGAAATATTTGTTGAATATATAATCTGTTATTACACTAAGTATTAGCTTACCCGTTGACTTTCAATGTTTTCAGGCAAAGGAAAAGGTGTAGCTGTGCCTTCCAATTAGGATTTTCATTATCAAATTCTCGGTGACCTTAGAATGTAACATCCTCAAATTCAATTACTGTAATTCGGAGTTATTTAGGCGGATAATTTATAATTAAGTTGAATTATGAGCAATTATTATGTATTTGGGATATTTAAAAGTTTGATGCTATTTTAAGAAGTTACGAAGTTTGAGAATTAATAATTATTATTATGGAGTATTATGAATGATAAAAGTTAGTAATGATAAATTTAAGAATAAATCAGTATTTTATGGAACCGGTTAAGTTGAGGGGTGAAAAGTGCAAAAATGATGAAAGTTGAATAAAAAGGCTAAAAGCTATTCATTTTCATTTCACTCTCTCTACTTTCTCTCTCTAGAAAACGCTCTCTACTTCTCTCTAGATTATCTCACAAACCGACCGGCCGATTTTCGAGATTTATACGTTGTCGGAAAGATCTCGAAGAGTACTACAACAATCTACGGTTGGATTCTTGATTTCATACGAATTGAGGTAAGAATCGACCCTTTTAAGTTTATTATTTCGGTTTTTGAAAGTATAAATTCGAGTTTATCATTTCTTGCATGAATAAAGCTAGTTTTGCTTGAGTTTTAACTAGAATATGATAGTGTATGTGTAATAGAATCGAATCTAGGCTTGATACTTGACATATTCATGATTTTAGGCTTAGAAATGAAGGATTTAAGTTGTAGATATGAACAAACTCGAAAATACCAAGAACATAGTCGAAATGCAAGAACAAACTCGATCTTTGAGCTAAATTCGAGTACATATTCGAATCTAACACCAAGGAATTCGAGTTTATGTCCCTAAATTCGAATTTAGGACCCTAAATTCGAATGATGTCCGAATTTAACCCATAGGGTTCGAGTTTGGCCTCAAATTCGAAAGGAAATTCGAATTTAACCCCTTAAATTCGAATTTAATGCCTAAAAATTGAAACCCACTCTCTAAACTCGAATATATTGAATGAAACATGTAAACAACACATAAAATAACAAAAGTTATTCAAAGGATAAGGTGTGAACTTGAGTTGGGTTCACTTTAGTTGTGGTTCGAATTTGGACATGGATCCGAAATGGGGGAAAAATATTGCAAAAATTATAAAACTTGGTTTTATGGAATTAAACAATTATTGACACGGGGTATTGTTGCAACTGACTTAACAGGTCCCTTGTGGTGTTGTTTAACCCACAGTGGGGTACATTGTGGATCCGGTTGAAATTCCGAGGAGAAATAATATCGGTTAAAAGTTTAATTACGCACCCACTGTGAGTACATTAGATTTCGCATGTTTATATCTGTTTTATGTTAGCTTTGCCTGCTGAGACCTGTTGCTTCATTATTTGATTGGAATTCTACTAACTTGCGTAGATTTAGATGCACATTCTTACTTGTTACATGTCCGTTCGATTGTTGTGCATCTAGTGATGGACCGGTGGGTCGCATCAATTATTCTGATGTTACTGCGCTATATGACCTGGAGCTGATCCCTCCGAGGTTCTGGTAGGCAGTATGTCATCCCCGATCGTACGTTTGTCTCAGATGGTATGTTTAATGCCAAGCTTTGGGCTCGAAGGGGCTGCGGCTCTGGTTCCGTACTTGGTGTACGAAGAGGGTATACGATGTTTGTCATCGGTGTTACCCTTAGGGCTTCATAAAGATTTATAGAATGCGTAATCTGTGTATTCACTAAGCATTCGCTTATTCCCCAGTTGTTTATTTTTATTTTACAGGAAAGGGAAAGTCTACTGCCGGGCCTTCTAGTTAGGTCGTGTGAGAAGTTCTTGGAAGATTCCTACTACTGAATCGGTAATTATGCTTTGGGACAGTAATGTAATATATTCTGGATGTTGTAATAATTTAATTGTGTGTGTAGACTTAGTTTTGGTACCTTGTAGCACCGTAGGGTGTTTGACACTGTTGCACTACTTTATTTATGTATTTTAATGCTTCCGCACTTAAATTAGGTTATCAGATCATTATATATTTGTGTTTGATGATTAATCCTGGGTGTTATGTAAATGGTGGTTGTTGTGGCAAGGGTGTCACATAGAAGTTAATCGGTACATGGACGATATAGCTTTGGGGCTGGGATTTTATGCTATGAAAACAATTAATGATGTTGTAATGGTTAGACTATGGCATTGATAACTTATACATTTTTACTTGCTTTAGTGTGGAGCTACTTAAAACTGCTTTAAGTTTATCAATTTTAAATTGCATGTTGACTTTGGGGTTGTATGTTGATCCTGGTGTTATCAATTATATCACCAATCAAGGAGGATGTCTCAGTTTGGCATCAGAGCATTAGTTTGAGGTTTCAAGTGTCCGCGAGGACTTGGATTCAAACTTAGGTTATGATATTAGAATGGACTCCTAGGAAATCATCTGAACTAAGATAGGATTGACATGAACCACAGGGACACATAAAGGGTAACTGTAAACAATAGGACTCAGAAATAAATGTTCTAAATATTATTTGTTATATTTCAAAACATGTCAGGAGACGATATAACTCCGCAGCAAATGTTCCAAATGATGCAAGCTTTAATGGAACAAAACAACGAGTTACAAGCTAAAAGAATGGCTGAGCAGGCTCAGTCATTCGCCGATCAGTTAAGGGCCAGAGATGAAGTCGAAGCCAAAAGAAAAGCTGACAAAAGAAAGAACAAAGAACAACAACAACATGTAGAACAAGAGGAAAGACAAGAAGACATTGGTTCTTATAACAAAGCAAAGGGGTGTAGGTTTAAGAACTTCTAAAGTAACAGAGCTGTTACTTTTGATGGACTGGTGATGCCTTTACGGCACTGGAGTGGATCACCACCACCGAAAGAACTTTCTGAATCAGTGACTGCGCTAAAAAGGACATGGTTCGGTTTTCAACGCGATGATTAATGTGCTAACGATGGAGGTAGTGTCGCACATTTCCTGGAGTGAGTTCAAGGAAGTATTCTCTCAACAATACTGTCCTGCCGACGAAAAGCGCCGTCTTGAGGCAAAATTTTTAAATCTGACACAAAGAACAAAGACAGTTACACAATACGCTGTCGAGTTCACTCGTCTAAGTTTGTTCGCACCACATCAAGTCGAAACGGAGGAAAGAAAGATATGCTGGTTTGAAGCCGGTTTGGATTACGAAATTCACCAAACAAAACTGGTGTTCATTACACAACTTTGCTAGTATGTTGGAGGCTGCTCGAAATGTAGAGCAGATTGTGTTGCTATCTGGGTATGTCATGGGGTCAACTGCCGCAGTACCATCTCAACCATCGCCGCCAAAAAGGCAACAGGTTTCTTGATCATCTCGATCATCCCCTCAATACAACCAACCATCATCTTTCTCACCAAAGAAAGGAAAGGCCTATTCGGCCAACACAGAATTAAGAGACTGCATGCGATGTAGGAAAACACATTCTGGGGAGTGTGAAACTCAAGATATGTATTGCTTCTGATGTGGGCAGAAAGGCCATCAATGGGAGCATTTTCCACGAAAGGGTGATGCGTGCTAAAATTACCATAGAATTGGCCACTTTGCCAAAGCCTGCCCAAGACCCCCAAGAGATCAAAGTGTTCAGCAATCAACCACTAGATCTTCTGGAGTTTCCACTGCTCGCAGGGTTCAAACTCAGAGGGCTCCAACAAGGGCTTTTCAAATCACAGCTGAAAAAGCAAAAGATGACCCGGAGGTGGTCACTCGTACGTTCCAAGTTAATTCAATTCCTGCACGCATTCTGTTTGATTCCAGAGCAAATCGTTCGTTTGTCTCCACTTCATTTGCTCGTCAATTAAACATGCCTACATCAAAACTGCAATTTCTGCTTGACATTGAAACTGTCTAGCAATATGTTAGTTAAGGCAGACAAGGTATATAGGAATTGTACCTTACTGATAGAGGATGTAGTGTTCAACCTAGACTTAATTCACATAGAGTTTGGGAAATTCGATGTTATTGTGGGTATGGACTGGCTTGTCCATAACGAGACTCACATTGTATGCAAAAAAAAGAATGCTCAAGATTACTACCCCTGAGGGTCGAGACATTTGTATCTACGGTGACAGACAAAAAGGCGATCTATGCCTTATTTCTATTTCTAAAGCCTTAAAGCATGTCGCTAAGGGTTGTTCTGCTTAACTAGCCTACGCAGATGATGCAAAGGCTGAAATTAAATCTCCTTCCACCATTCAAGTCATTTCTGAATTTCCTGATGTCTTTCCAGAAGATATCTCAGGATTGTCACTTGACCGACAAGTGGAATTCCGTATTGATCTTGTTCCTGGAGCTGCTCCAATAGCAAATGCTCCATACCGCTTAGCTCCTGCCGAAATACAAGAAATGATGAAACAGTTACAGGAGCTACATGACAAAGGCTTTATTCGCCCAAGTTCATCTCCTTGGGGTGGTCCTGTATTGTTAAGAAAAAGGATGGCACACTGCGTATGTGCATCGACTACGCGAACTCAACAAGGTTACGATCAAGAACAAATACCCATTGCCCCAGATTGATGATCTCTTCAACCAGTTACAAGGCGCTAGTTACTTCTCGAAGATTGATCTTCGATCGGGATATCATCAGCTCAAAGTTCATCAAGATGGCATTCCTAAAACGGCTTTCCGAACTCGTTACAGACACTACGAGTTGCTGGTAATGTCGTTCCATCTTACAAATGTGTCGGCTGCTTTCATGGATCTCATGAATAGAGTTTGTCAGCCAATGCTCGACAAATTTGTCATCGTGTTCATCGATGGCATTCTTATCTATTCGAAGACCAAAGAAGACCATGCTACACATTTAAGAGAATTACTAGAGTTGCTGCACAAAGAGCGACTTTATGCCAAATTCTCAAAATGTGAATTCTGGGCAGGTACGTCTCAACATTCCAAACAAATTCTTGATTCCTATACTTGTAAACTCTTTACTAACTTGCTCCTTCTCAACGTTCAATTTAGATCCAATTCTTGGGGCACGTGATATCTGGTGATGGCATTGTTGTTGATCCTGCAAAGATCGAGGCTATCCAGAACTGGGAATCACCTCGTAATGCCTCCGAGATTCGTAGTTTTCTAGGATTGGCCGTTTACTACCGCCGATTCATGTTAGTACATCCTGTGTGACGATAGCAGTCTAAGTTTAGATAGCATTTTGTGTAAGTCAATTACTTGATATTGAATATTAAACAAGTGTTTGATATATATGTTTGTCTATGTATGTTTGATATTGATTGATTGTATGTTTGAACTTAGGGTAACGTATTGCAATAAGTTCAAACATAAAGTACAAAGATAAATTCAAACATAAGTTACAACATAAGTTCAAATATAAGTTTGAATGATAAGGTTCGAGTTTAGGCTAAGTTCGAATTTGTCTATGAGGATAAGTTCGAATAGGCCTTCGGCCAAGTTCGAACTTGTCCTAGACAAAGTCGAACCTCTCAGTATAATTAAGGGTTAATTCGATTAATTATAAGACTTTTGCAGAATTTGTCAGACGATTAGCAGAAGGCGATCTCGAACTTGATTGCAATCAGAGAGTTCGTGAGGAGAGAATCATCGTGTCGGGGCGTTCTAAGTTGTTCGTCTATCACCGTGGTAGTCTCCGTGTTTCGGTGTGCGTGGTCTTACCGTCAAGCCGCTAACGAGGATTCCGCACTCGTTGGAAGGTGTCGCGTCAAGATAGATCCGTAGAGAGCAGACCTTACAAGTGGTATCAGAGCCATTGGGTGTTCGTGGTGTTCTTCGTGTTCACTAAAATCATCTGTGGTTTCTTAACGTTTTGGACGGTTACATCTCACTTTTGGAAGGATTTTCGAGTTTATCAAGTAAGATATCGGAAAATACTTTGCATTAGTTCATGTTTTTGGTCGAAATCAATATTTTTTACTCTTAAAAATATTGGTTTAATCTGAAACCTTGAAAAAATCAAAGTATTAGCCGTTTTTCGAACTTGCGGCGCTCGAACATCAAGGGGGTATTAGGGTTTACTCGAATTTCGAGTTTGTCAGAAAAATACGTTCCTTTCGAAGTTCCTTAGGGTTTGATTCGAGTTTCGCCACTTCGAATTTGCTCTGTTTCGAATTTCCATTAAATTCGAAGATAGGGATTTCGAATTTAGTCTTACCTTCGAGTTTATCATTAATTTTGAATTTAGTTGGACTTCAAACTTAATCTCGAATTTAATTCCAAACTAGTTTAACATTAATTAAATTCGAACGTACCTAGGTTCGAAAGAATTAATTTAAATTAATTTCGAATTAAATTAATTAAGTTTTAACTCCAAAAATTTTTGAAACAATGACAAGTTTACAGAGGTTTATTGAGATGGACCATGAAGTCGGAAAAGCAAATTCTCCACCAAAGTTGATGAAATTGGAGGATTATTATTGGTGGAAGGATAGGTTCGCCAATTTCGCTAGATTTAATGACATGAGGATGTGGATTTGTATCGACGAGGGATACATTCCACCTACAACAGAAGTTGAGGGACGGCAACGAGTCTTATCGTATCAAATGATGAAGGATGATGATAAGAAGTTGTATGAGGCCGAGAACCGAGCATTCGCGATCATTAGAATGGCTTTACCTCAGGAGATCCTACACACATTTCGCAATCAACGCACAACAAAAGAATTGTGGGATGCTTTGGAGAAACGGTGTGAGGGAAATCCCAGGGTTAGGAAAAATAGAATGGAAATGCTCAAGCAACAGTTCGCAATATTCAAAGCTTTGAAGAACGAAAAGCTGGATGAGACAATTACCAGATTCTATCATTTGTTAACTGAGTTAGACAACCATGATGTCGAATATAGTGAGTCAGAGAAGATTGTCAAAATTCTAGATGCTTTACCAGCCAAATGGGAAATGTAAGTGGCGCTGATAAAACATGATGAAGACAAGTTCTATACTCTAACTCTAGAAAATGTCATAGGAACGCTGAGGGCCTATAACTTTGAATTGCTGAAGAAGGAACGGGATTACGACCAAGTACAGGATCCGGATATGTATTTTGGGAAGTCTAAACCTTCAGGGGCAAGTGACGTGAAGACGGCTACAGCATTCTTTTCAGGAGAAACATCGACTCCGGTTGAAGCAGAAGACTCAGTGAGCCGGGCTTTCTTAGGGTTTTCTAGACCAGAAGAAAAGAAAACTCCATATACATCTACATCTCAAGGGTATTCAAAGATGCCGATGAGCGCAAAATCAGCTGAAGACCATCTAAATCTATTGGCTTCATTGTGGCCGCCTATGGCAATTGCGTTCAAGGGAAAATCAACGATCCTGCGCTATGGGATGAGGATTATGATCAGGTGGACCCTGATGATTTAGAGGAGATGGATCTGCAATGGCAACTGGCCATGGTAACTCAGCGAGTTAAAAGGTTCATCAAGAGGATGGGCAGAAATCTCAATGTCAGTAACAATAAGATTGAGTTTGATAAATACAAAGTTAAGTGTTACAACTGCCAAGGGTTAGGACATTTCGCTAGAGAGTGTCAAAGACCTAAAGTCGAGAACTACCAGAACCAATACCAGAATCAATCTCAAGGGAGATATCAGCAGGGTAGTTCAAGCAGTCAGGTAAATATAGCTGGTATGTTATCCAATGTCACATCTGACAGACAGCTCGGTGGAACATATGACTGTAGTACACATCCAGAGTCAAACGCTAGAGCCTTTATGGCTGAAGTCACGGAGACTGGAAGTCTAGGAGCAGAGGAACAAACAAGGGACATCAATCAGAATGATATCAGTCCGATGTTGGTAGAAAAGTCAGAAGATCATACGATTCTGGAGTTCGACGCACAGATGGCCAACGTGGAATCAGATCACGCCAAGGTAATTCTTAATTTCTCTATTTTTGTGATTTATGTGCTTTGTGTGCTACGTCTAATGACAGATTAAACTTAGTGCTAGAATCACATCAAAATATAACTGCTCAGAATGAATCCTTAAAATCAGACAACGCTAGCTTATTAGATATAAAGGAAGACCTTAGGAATAAGCTTAAGGCAGATGCACAAGATGTCATAGTTCTGAAAGACAAGCTGAGTGAGCAGTGTGTTAGAATAGAACTGATGTATGAACATGTTGAGGCATTGACCAAAGAGCTTACGATCAAAGAGGTAGAGCTAGCTGAATCTAAGGTTAATGTAGCTGAGGTAAATAGTAAACTGGAAAAGTTTAGGAACTCATCACTCAACCTAAGGAAGATCTTAGATGCGCAGCGTCAGTCTAAGAAACCGGTAGGTTTAGGATATAATGAGAGTCTTCCACCTTTCAATGATAACTATGTACCTCAGCCTCAGGAGAAAACTGAAAATTCAGTTGAATCAGAGGTAATGCCTGAACCTGTGTCTGAAATTGCTAAGGATAAAGAAACTAAGGTGACTAGTAATAATGTCAAGATTAAGAAGGTCAAATTTTTGCCATCCTTGATAAGCCTGTAGGACAAGCCAAAATTGACTTTAATGATCAAGAGGAAGAACCAGTCACTATAGTTGAGACGAAAGAACCAAACACTAGTGAGACAGCTAAGTCATAGGGCACGCATAAGAAGTCAATTGACAAAATGTCTTGCTTTAGATGTCATGAAAAGGGACATGTTGCTTCTAGTTGTCCACATACGATGGTAGATTCTACACCTAAAACTAGAAAGCCGGAACAACATAAACCTTCTACAAGTGTTGCAAGCACAAGTAGTTTTCATAACACCGAGAAAACTGTGCAAGCCACACCAAAAAGTGCTGTGAAACAAACGCCTGTGTCAGGTCGAACCAAAGAAGTGATTAGGACTAATTCACCAAATAGAGTCACTAATCAATCTAGGGCAGGACCGCAACAAAATTATAGGAGTACTACACCTAGCAGAGCTTACACTCCGGTTAGGTCACACACTCCTGTAAGACATCACACATCAGCTAGAGCTCAGGGATATCAATCGAAAATGCCTTATAATCGAAACTATTCAAGAGCTTCACAGCAAATGCCTACACAAAGGCCGAGAGTGAACTTAAATCACTCTGCACCACAACAGGCTCTAAATCAAAATCCCAAGTCACCTGAAAGGAGAGATGGGTATTTGAAAGAGTTCAAGTATGTGGACGAGAATGGTATTACCAAGTCAGTCATGGCTTGGGTTCCCCGTGATAACTAACCTCTTTTCTTTCATGTGCAGGAGATAACTACAGGTCCAAACAACAAATGGTTCGTCGACAGTGGTTGCTCGAGGCACATGACTGGGGAAAGAAGTCTACTCGCAGACTTCAAGGGAGGGAATAAGGGATTTGTATCATTCACTGGCAATAAAGGAGGAAATATCACCGGTACTGGAGTGCTCACTAATGGGACTATAAAACTGGATCAAGTTTATCACGTTGATAAACTAGTTCACAATCTCATTAGTGTATCTCAAATCTGTGATAAGAAGAACTCGGTACTTTTCACTGATACTGAGGCGTTAGTGCTGAAACCAGGATTCAAAGTACCTGTAGAGTGGATACTGATGAGGGCTCCAAGGAAGAATGACATGTACATGCTCGACATGAACAAGTCGGAATCTTCAATGGGACCAATTTGTCTACTATCAAAAGCTTCAGAGACTGAATCAGTTTTATGGCACAGACGCATGGCACACTTGCACCTGAGAAAAATGAATTACATTACTAAGAATGGATTGGTGCAAGGTGTTGCAATGAAGAGTTTTTAGTTTGAGGACAAGTGTCTACCATGCAAGAAAGGAAACCAACACAAGAAGGCACACAAGTCCAAGACTCAGAACTCTATAGCTGCCACGTTCGATTTGTTGCATATGGACCTGTTCGGACCAATCAACAAAAAGAGTATAGGTGGTAGTTGGTATTGTTTGGTTATTACTGATGATTACTGATGATTTTCTTGGGTTTTCTTTTTAGGTACAAAGGACGAGACAGCTGCCAAGCTAATCGGGTTCTTAGACCAAGTGGAAAACTCATACGGAACGCGGGTTAAACGTATCAGGAGGGATAACGGAACGGAATTTAAAAACACGATTATTGGTGTATATTGCCTATCAAAGGGCATAGTGCATCCATTTAGTGCACCTTATGAGCCACAACAAAATGGGGTGGCTGAACGAAAATACAGGACTTTGATTGAGGCAGCAAGGACCATGCTCTCGGATTTAAAGCTTCCTACCATGTTTTGGGGGGAGGCAGTGAATACCGCATATCATGTTTTAAACAGGGTCCTTACTGTCAAATCACTGAACAAAACCTGTTATGATGTTTTGAATAAAAGGCCACCAAATTTAAATGGCTTCGAACCATTTGGGGTACCATGTACGTTAATGAAAACAAAACATCAACCTAAGTTTAGTGAAAAGGCTGACGAAGGTTATTTCCTAGGTTATGTGTCGAACTCACCAAATAAAAGGGTTTTTAACAAATCAAATGGTACAGTAGAGAATGTGTATAACATTGATGTCACAAGTTATACACATGAACCACAAACTGGTCCGGAATGGATTTTGATTATGACAAATTGTTTGAATCAATTAACATTCCTTCGGATGGAAATGCAGGTACAATCGAACAGGACGTGTCGTCATTAAATCTCAATGACGAGGGTCAAAGTTTCCGAGGACAACCTTTCCATCAACATCTGAGCCTACAACAACTGAAGATAGATCTCCAGCAGAGAATGATTCTGAGTTGCCTACAAACGAAAATCAGACAACAAGTTCTAACTCTGAAGACAGTGTTCATGAGGAAGAAAATGTGGAGTCTGAAGTCGTTCCCCCGTTAGGTGAGATAGGATCGAACTTAGGAGATAATCTTAGGGTTGACGAGATAGAAACATCTAGGATTAATAAGAATCATCCAATTGAGAGTATCATAGGAAATCCTAATGTTGGTGTGAGGACTAGGAGTAGTTTGTATAACAACACAGTGTTGTTGTCGATGATCAATGACTCCGAGGCCTTTCACACTTGTCTCTATTCGTGTTTCATCTCGCAAGTAGAGCTGAAGAATGTGCAAATGGCACTAAAGGACAACTCTTGGGTTGAAGCGATGCAGGAAGAACTATCACAGTTTAGGAAACTTGAAGTGTGGGAGTTAGTTCCGTTCCCTCGAGGAGAAGTTGCAATAGGAACCAAGTGGGTTTTTAAGTGCAAGAGAGATGATCGGGGTATAGTGACTCGCAACAAGGCAGGACTAGTGGTAAAGGGTTTCAACCAAGTGGAAGGAATCGATTACAATGAAGTGTTTGCGCCAGTGGCAAGGCTTGAAGCAATCCGTTTGTTTCTTGCTTTTGCTTCCTTCAAAGGATTTAAGGTTTATCAACTTGACGTAAAGAGTGCTTTTCTTTATGGGAAAGTGAAGGAATTGGTGTATGTGGAACAACCGCCCGGGTTTACAGATCCGAAGTATCCAGACAGAGTGTATCGGTTAGATAAGGCATTGTATGGACTACATCAAGCACCAAGGGCATGGTACGAGACACTATCTAATCATCTTTTAGACAACGGGTTTGAAAGAGGGAGAATAGATAGTACGCTGTTTGTGAAGAGAAAAGGTGAACATTTCATCTTGGTACAAGTATACGTCGATGATATCATTTTCGGGTCATCAGATGAACAGATGTGCAAAGACTTTGAAAAGGTGATGAAGTCTAAGTTTGAGATGAGTGCTATGGGTGAGTTAAACTTCTTTCTGGGTTTGCAAGTCGAACAGAGGAAGGAGGGCATGTTTATTCATCAGACGAAGTATGTCTACGACATTCTAGAGCGCTTCAGGATGGAAGGAACCAAGCTGACAGCTCACTTCAGCACGCCGATTCAAGTGAATCATAATCTCAGACCAGGTACAGAAAGTGATACCGATGTGGATCCG
Source organism: Centrapalus pauciflorus (assembly GCA_020465985.1). Classification (NCBI taxonomy): domain Eukaryota; kingdom Viridiplantae; phylum Streptophyta; class Magnoliopsida; order Asterales; family Asteraceae; genus Centrapalus; species Centrapalus pauciflorus. Next base: position 42,931 of record JAANYP010004811.1, on the reverse strand, counting down.
ACGTTATATCGAGTCATGATTGGGTCACTCATGTATTTAACTGCTTCAAGACCTGACATAATGTTTGCTGTGTGTATTTGTGCTAGGTTTCAAGCTAATCCAAAGGAGATGCACATGAAGGCTGTGAAGCAGATTCTAAGATACCTCAAGTCGAAACCGAAGCTGGGACTTTGGTATCATGCGGATGGTGATCTGGAATTGGAGGCATTCACAGATTCAGACTATGGAGGATGCAGCTTGAATCGCAAGTCAACAACTGGAGGTTGTCAGTTCCTTGGAGGGAGACTCGTTTCCTGGCAATGCAAGAAACAGACTTCGGTAGCCGTGTCAACGTGCGAGGCCGAATATGTTGCTGCTGGTAGTTGCTGTTCACAGGTTTTGTGGATACAACAACAATTGCGGGATTACGGTTTGACTTATACTCATACTCCTATTAGGATAGATAACCAGTCAACTATTGCAATAACCAATAATCCAGTTAAACACAGTAAAACAGAGCACATAGACGACATAAGACACCATTTTATACGTGATTGTGCTGAAAAGAATTTAATAAAGCTGGTAAAAGTAGCAACGGAAGATAATAATGCTGATTTATTTACCAAAGCTTTTGATAAGTCACGTTTTGAGTTGTTAGTTCAACTAAACGGAATGCGTAATCCAGAGTAACTTGACCTTAGTAGAATCTATTTCTTTTTATAGCAGTGGAATTTCTTTCTTTTTATAGTAAGTATAGTAGCCTAGTAGAATTTCTTTCCTTTTATAGTAAGTTAGTAGGTTAGTTTATTTTCTTACTCTTATTTTATGAAAAACAAAAGAAAAAAAGAGAGAAAATCATAAAAATTAAAAAAAAAAAGAGAATATCAGAAAATGAGTTAAGTCTTAGATACATAGGTTCAAAGTGACGAAAATTAGCACAGTTAATACAATCTCTAAGTGTTAAGCTTTCACACATAATGCACCTAAAATTCTAAGTGAAATACATTATCTAGTTTGATGTGTTGGTAGGCATAATACACAAAGGGAATCTCAAGGCTAATAAAATATTCAAGAAAACGTCAGACGTGTCACTAACTTAGATGTATGACCAAATGGTCTTAATTTTTTTGTTAGAGACATACAGACATTGATTCTAAATGAGGTATGCAAATTTATTGGGGGATGTATAGCAACATCAGATACATCTTAAAGAAAATAAAAGAATAGAAAAAATCATGATACTGAATTGAGAGTCAAAACAGGTAACTCTGTTGTACGTAAGTACAGACCTGTTGCCTCTGGTTGACTCGAGTTAGCAAGATAAGTCGCTTTGTTGTACGTCGGTACAATCCTGTCACCGCTGTCTTGCTAGCTTTAAAATAAACTTTAAGACAAACTAAGACACTCTGTTGTATGTAAATACAGAACTGTGTCCGACGCTTGCCTGTTAAAGAAAATTTGCAATACCGAAAAGTTATAATCATTGTGTGTATGCCTTGATCATAAAAGTATGTCTAAGTATGAGTCACGTAAGGTAATTTTTTGATAAATAAAAAAGCCAAGGGATATTCCAAAGTGTAAAATGTTTAAAGGGAAAAAAATACCAACAATCTCCTAGTAATGTGTGTCACGACAAACAATCAAAGGAATCAAAAATTCCTAAGTGTGAAAGTAAGATACTGAAAGTGCGTATTTGACACCACTATCTGATTGAACCTTTCTTAGACTTTCTCGCCAAAAATATTCTGTAAGTATAGGATGTAAATTTTAGAAGTATTTTAGGGTCGATTAAGGTTAAATTATTCAAAATTTTATTTTACTTTATTTTATTTTATTTTTAGTTTATTTTTAGGAAAAATGTCAAAGTTACTAAGGATGCATTTTTAGTTGAATGAACATACATTGCATGAAAATCTATAGCTTTGTGTGAATAAGATTGCAAAGTTTGTGTCGTTGCTCGTAAAAGTTGAAAAAGTTGGAAAAGTTTGAAAAGTTAATTTTTATTCAAAGATTTTCAAAATTTTCAATTAATGTTCGAATTTAAGACAAGTCGAATTTATATTTGAAACTGTCAGTAAATTCGAATTTAATGCAAGTTTGAAGGTAGTTAGTATATAAAGGTCAACAGTGACTCATTAATGTCACCTACATTCGATTTTGTTGTATCGAACTTATCCTGTGCGATTTCGAATTTATTCCTTCGACTTTGCCGATTCGATTCTTTCACTATTACTCGAAGTTTTGTCCTTTGTGTTCGAATCTACTTGTAAATCTAGGTATAAACATACGTGTTATACAAGATTTAGGTAGTCTAGGACTCATTTATTGCAAAAAATCGACGGATTTTGAAGTTTCAAGGTTTTAAACTTAGTGATTCAAAATCACAAGTTTTAACCGGTGAAACCTCAAATAAGTTACAAATATCTTCGATTCGAACCTACTAGGACTAGTGAATACAACTTTCTAAGTCTAATGGGGTTTAAATCATGGATTTGTGTTTGAAAGTGACCGAATTCGAGTTTGTTCATCTTCTTCGAATTTGTCAGTACATTCGAATTTGTCAGCAAACTCGAATTCAAGTCAAATTCGAACATGAACTTCGAATTTAGTTTTAATCGAAATGTTTGCATAATTATTAAATTAAATCTTGTAGAAATTCAAATGTGTTGGATTTTGAACTTTGTAAGTTCAAAATAAAATAAATTTGAATTTAAACAAGTTTCATTTTTATTTCTAATATATGTTACTGTTTAATGTGCAGATATGGGTGAAAGAGCCTTCTTTCAGAAGCATAAAATGGTGATATCGCCAGATCGGGAGCTTCCTGAAGCTCAGGCGTTTAGACCAATGGTGGATTTCTTGGCAAATTCCAGGGTGTCATATGCTCTTTCTCATAATGTACAGACCATATTGCCATATGTTCGGCAATTCTGGGATCACTTGCAGGTCGATTGTACCGTGACGCCAACGGTGCTAAGGACAAGAATTGTCGGGCAGCCCCTTGTGTTTTCAGCGGATATGCTACGACGAGTTTTACAGCTGGGGACTGTAGAACATGAAGCTGGGCCAATCGACTTCACATTGGATATAAGGCAAGCAGCCTTTTTACGAATGGGGTATGGACTGGATATAGCCAAAGCTTCGTATATGAAGAGCGGTCTGATAGGCCAATGGAGGTACCTTGCGCACGTCATTATGGTGTGCTTTGCACCTAAAAAGGCCGGTTTTGATTATATAGTCTCCAAGATGCAGTCGGCGATGATTGCATTGGTGTATAATAAGAATTTCAGCTACTCCGAAATGTTCTTTGCGGAGTTTGTTCATCAAATTACTGCTCCAGCACGCGAGAGATTCCTTACGTATCCGCGCTTTGTCATGATGCTAATCCGCCACTTTTTGCCAAATCTGCCGCAGTTGCCGGATATTCAGAGTGTCGCTGTTATTGATAAGCGCATTTTTCCTGATTGCCAATCTCACAACGCTCTTAGGGCAGATCAGATTAGACCACTGGATGCACCTCTCTTCGGTGCAGTGGTAGATCCGAATTTTGTAGCCCCAGAGGGTGAGAACTAGGCTGGGGATGGGCCGCAGCCGCAACAAGTACAACCACAGCAGCAACAACAACCACAACGTCCTCCACAGCAACCGAGAAGGAGGCAAAGAGCTCAAGAAAGACCAATCCAGGCTTCAAGGCCAAGCTCCAGCAGGGTACAAGAGTCATTGGAAGCAAGTCCTTCATCGGACGCTGCGGGTCCTTCTGGTGTGGCACCAGTAAATGATCCTCGAGTGGAAACTCTGGAGGAAATCTGGGCACATGGGACTCAGGCACAAGAAGATATTACTGCAGAGCTTGTTGGTTCTCTCTTGGAGCCTCCAGCTGATGACGATGATCTTATGCGAGAAATAGATGAATATCAGCCTGAGGAAGAAGGTCAAGCAATGACCACCTCATAATTGGAGTGTGAGGAAGCTGAAGAGATAGAGGTTGAAGAAGTAGCCGCTGAATCTGTTGACCCATCTGTACGTATTGGGCAATATGGCTCAAGATTAGTGGTCAGTCTCAGAGAAGAGGAAGGAAAAAGAGCAGCTAGAGACTCAGATGACGACGATTCTGGCTTTGAAGCTGAAGATCCTACTCCATTAGTGCCAAGGCAAAGGGCCAAAAGACACAGGTTTATGCAGGGAGCTTCATCTACTTCAGCGCCAGAGCCTGAGATTCCCGCTGATCAACCATCAATCACACCAACCCCGATCACATCCATTCCATCCACATGATCCACTTACACTAAAAATCAGCGTTTCACAGAGCTAAGGAGCAAAGTAGACTTCCAGACAGTCCAAATCTTCCAACTCACAAAAGCAGTTAATGAGCTACAGGCGCATAATGCAAAAATTGATCAGGAAAATATTGAACTGAAGACATTTGTTGCTGATCAAGCTGTTGAGATAAAGAACATGAAGTCCCTCCTCGAGCAACTAATGAAAAGTCTTCAGGCTCAGGGGGAGACAAGTTGCAGAGAAGGTGAAGAAATAAGGAGAGAAGATGATGATGGCAATCATCCCGATGCCAGAAAAGAGAGTGAGCCAGAAAATTTTCCATCTGCTCAGCACTCATCAGTTCAGGGGGAGCCTAGTCAATCAGGAGTTGAAGGAGGTGAAGCTGGTTCTTCTAAGGTTATAGAGAGTGAGATGATAGATGCTCTCATGGATATAGAAGAAGAAGAGACACTTTTTGATTTTGATTTTGAAGATGAAGTTGGAGAATTGGAAGAAGGAGAGTTTGTTCCTGAAGACATAGCTAATTGGAAATCAGATGATGAGATCATGGAAGATGAAGATGATAATATTGATGAGGTAATCATTCACTCACAACCAATCATAGAGCTATACGTGCAGAATGAGCAAAATGTGATTGATATTGATGAGATTAAGCTGGCATCTGTAGAACATTCAGAGTTGGAGGAAGCTGAGAGAGAACCATCTAAGGCTGAACTGTTAAATCTATGGTTCCGAAAGGAAGAGAAGAGAGCAGAGCCTAAGATGAAGAGGAGAATGAGAGTACCAAGCTCCGAGAATCTTTCAGGTGGAATTATAAGTTGCTTCTTTGACAGAGAACTGCAGCTATTCATTCTAAAGAGAAGAGATGGACTCCAATACCTGAGGCGTACGCTTAAAGTGTTTAACACATTGCCGAAGGTGGAAGTGAAGGAGTTAGCGTAGAGAGAGTTAATCAACATCGGTGAGGATCCTTATGCTGAGGTTATAGCAAAGATAATCAGAAAGGAGGGCCGATCAGGAAAGTTTGAAAGACTCAAGCCAAGGTCGGGAAAAAGAGTGGAGGATCAATCAAGGATAGATCCTCACACGGGAAGGCCATGGGCTAGAATGGTGTATAAGCCTGTCAAGTGTTTGAAGAAGGTGCCTATGAAGTCGATGCCAGAAGATGTTCTAAGTAACATGAAGTGGTGGTATGTAGATATCGATACTGCTGAAGCTGTGATGGAAGACACAGAAGACAAAGTTATTTTGCGAGTGTATGATCCATTGCATCTAATAAACCTATCCAAGGACGACCTAAAGAAGCTACACGATCAGCCTATCTTCTTTCACGAAGGATGGAGATCTGAAGCTAGGAAGTTCCAAAAGATAGTTAGAGTATGTATCGATATAGGTTTATATGCAGGTAGTAGTTTATATGGTTCAAGTAGTTAGACAAAATGTAAAAAGTTAGAAGATATCGTCAAGGGGGAGTCTGTTAGTACATCCTGTGTGACGATAGCAGTCTAAGTTTAGATAGCATTTTCTGTAAGTCAATTACTTGATATTGAATATTAAACAAGTGTTTGATATATATGTTTGTCTATGTATGTTTGATATTGATTGATTGTATGTTTGAACTTAGGGTAACGTATTGCAATAAGTTCAAACATAAAGTACAAAGATAAATTCAAACATAAGTTACAACATAAGTTCAAATATAAGTTTGAATGATAAGGTTCGAGTTTAGGCTAAGTTCGAATTTGTCTATGAGGACAAGTTCGAATAGGCCTTGGGCCAAGTTCGAACTTATCCTAGACAAAGTCGAACCTGTCAGTATAATTAAGGGTTAATTCGATTAATTATAAGACTTTTGCATAATTTGTCAGACGAATAGCAGAAGGCGATCTCGAACTTGATTGCAATCAGAGAGTTTCTTGAGGAGAGAATCATCGTGTCGGGGCATTCTAAGTTGTTCGTCTATCACCGTGGTAGTCTCCGTGTTTCGGTGTGCGTGGTCTTACCGTCAAGCCGCTCACGAGGATTCCGCACTCGTTGGAAGGTGTCGCGTCAAGATAGATCCGTAGAGAGCAGACCTTACAATTCAACAAAGATTTCTCCAAAATAGTTGTTCCTCTTACCAAGCTCACTCGCAAGAACGCAACAATTATTTGGGAAGAGGATCAGCAAACGGCTTTTGACAAATTGAAGAAGCTGCTAAGTGAAGCACCGGTTTTTGCACTGCCTGAGGGAAACAAAGATTTCATAGTTTACATTGATGCATCAAGCATGGGACTTGGAGCAGTATTGATGCAAAGAGGAAATGTCATAGCATACGCTTCTAGACAGCTCAAACCACACGAGAAATATTATTCTACTCATGACCTAGAGCTAACTGCTGTGACATTTGCCTTGAAACTTTGAAGACATTAATTGTATGGGGCCATATGTCAGCTCTACACTGACCACAAGAGTTTAAAGTATATATTCAGTCATAAGGACTTGAATATGAGACAACGAAGATCTATGGAACTGATCAAGGACTACGACTATGAAATTCTCTACCATCCTGGAAAGGCCAACGTGGTGGTTGACGCCCTAAGTAGAAAAGCTTACTGCAACGCGTACTGCTATACCTTGACTTCTACCATGCTGACATCAACCATCATTGATGATGTAAGGGCTGCCCAACTGCAGGCGTTAAAGGAGGAAAATGTTAAAGATAAAATGTCAGAATTCAGCTACCACTAATGCAGGATGATGGAACCGGGCTAAAGGGAGTATATGGCAGAATATGGGTTCCACGGTTTCGGGGTATGCGAGAGGCAATCTTAGAGGAAGCCCATCAATCAAATTTCTCTACTCACCCTGGATGCACAAAGATGTACAATGACTTAAAAGCCGATTTCTGGTGGCCAGGGTTGAAAAAGGACATCGGTCAATATGTAGAGAAATGTCGAACCTGCAGACTAGTCAAAGCTGTACACCAACAACCTTATGGTAGTATGCAACCTCTTCCTATTCCATAATGGAAGTGAGATCATATTACTATGGACTTCATAACAAAGCTATCTAAGACTCGTCGTCAACATGATTCCATTTGGGTCATCGTTGATCGACTAATCGAATCCGCTCACTTCATAATGGAAGTGAAATCATATTGTATGATTTTGTTTTTCTTAAATCGTTGCCATATTTTGGTCATTCAAATTATAATAATAATAACAAATATCTTTTAAACGATTAATAGCTTTATGTTGCCCTTATAAATCACAATCTTTTGGACTCTCTTCAATTGTTTGATTAAATTAATTGTGACCAATTTTGATGCACATGAATGATTTTAATTTTTAAGCAGATAATGAGTGTTGCTTCACTATGTGATGGAAGAAGCATTTGCATCATTATCCATCTTTTACATGAATTAAATTATTATGGTACTCATAAGGTTAATATTATGATCTGTTGAAAATAAATTTGCTCATGTGCCGGTTATTGGAACTGAAAAAGAAAAAATTAAGGTTATTCATTTTATTTTTGTATGACTTTGTTATTGTTATGGTCAAAACCCATGAAGAGACTAGAGAAGGTGGTGTGACTGCTATACTACCTCTTATTGGTTGGATTCGGGTTTTGTCCCTGTGATGGTTTTGAGGCTATTTGGTTTAAAGTTTTTTTTATTTTATCATAACTTTTATAGCAAAGTGTTTCTATTTATTTATGATATTGATAAAATTATAGATTTATAGAAAATTTATAAAAGACATGTTTGTAATTATTTATTGTGGTAATATTTATCACTAAAACACTATCTTACATAATTTATTTAATTTTTGGTAAACTGGATTTCAAACCAATTTATAAAATAACTATTTTTGTTGTTACCAACAGATGATTAATTACAACATAATTTCTAAACTTTTGTGAGTTTAAATGCGGTCGTTCTTGTAATAAAGGTTTTATATTTATATATATATTTAGGCATAAACAATGAAATAATATTTCATAAAGTTGCAACATATCTAATGGATTTTATTAAAGAGTTAGATTGCCATAAAGATTGTAGGGAATTATGTAATTTACCACAAACCTATAAATCCAATTAGTTTGAGCAAATTATTGGATGTTGAAATATTGTGATATTGTCTTGCGTAGATATAAATATTTGGTTTTGATGAAACCCTTTTATGATTATTAATCCAGCATTCTAAGTTAATTGATTGATATAAAAGTTACCAAAGTAAACTCTTATATATTAATTAACTAGGCTATTGACTCATGTTTTTAATGAGTATGCGTTATTATACTTTTTTAATATTTAATTTAAATGAGGCGATATTTAATAATAATAATGCATTAATATTCAATTGATGTATAAAAATTATTAAATGATATAAAGTATAAAACTGAAAGTTATAATGTAAGAACTAACAAAGAACCAAAGGGCTCAGATTGGCTATGGGTAGGCTCAGGGTGGAGTGAGGCAAGCTCCACATGTGTTGCACCAGGCTCCAAGAAAGTTGGAGTGCACACAACCAGTTATGCCTCTTTTTCAACAAGCTCCTTTTGGGAGGAACCAGAGGGGCTTTGTGGTGGGGTTGGAAAGCATTCAACATTGACAACCCTCTTGGCAGAGGGGACCTTCTTCATTTTCACCAAGGTTTTCTTCCTTGGTTTTAGGGAGGGGGAAGTGGTAGTGACTGGTGGAGAGACTAGGCTAGGAACAGCTTGGGTTAGTTGTTCCATGTTCTCAGGTGGCACAGAGCCATTGGTCACAAAGGCCCAAGGACCAACAAATGGTCTTTGGTATACAGCCTGCTCCCCCTTAACCACAGGGCCTGAAAGAGCAAACTTCACAGGTTTGGCCTTCTTGGTGACAGACCATTTTGTACTAGGCTTAGGGGCACATTTTTGCCATTTTTCCTATCAATTTGTATTTTTCAGCCGGACCAGCAATTGGATCAACCTCCATGGTTGGAGGTCCTTCCACCAAACCAAGCAACCTACTCATTAGTGTAGTGAGAGGAGGCTCTTATGCCTACGAATACGAGAGTGAAATACCTTGTTCCCAACAACTGGGAAGATGACAAAGTCCATGAGGGGTTGAGAGTTGTAGAATTCTTCACCACAAACATCTTCAAATAGGAGGCTAAGGAAACATGGGTACCTAACATATGGTGACCTTGTTTCTTGTTCCATAAAGGAACGCAGATTACCAATAATCCACATTGCCATGTTGAGAATGGACCCATCAATGAACAGGATGACGATCTGAGTCTTATCCCTGCTAAGCTGATCAAAGGGACCAACCTTGATGCTCAAACACATCACCACACAGCCAAAAAGATAGTTGTAGGTGGGAGCAAGGTCCTTCCTGTGCAAGGTTCTCCCAGGGGCAGTGTCTTTGACATTACATTACCTTAATAGATCCTCCATGTGCTGATCTTCAGTCTGTGGTCTATCATACATTTCCATGACAGGAGTTGAAAAACAGCAGTCTGTGTGGCATGAGTGATCTCAACAACCTTGGTGTTGTTGTGAATGGTTCCAAGAAGGGTCTTGGTAGCAGCATCATAAAAGCACGTGTACCAGAACTCATACACCATTTCAGGGTACATAACCCTAGGAGCAGTAGTCATTGCATAGTGTAGTGGGTGTGCTTTGATGAAATCCACCATTGGTTCATATCCCTTACTAGCAAAAGTTTTGGGGATGTTCAAGTTTGCAATGTAGTTGGTGGGTTTCAAAACCATTTTATGTTTGACAGAGGGATGTTTTACTAGATCTGATCCCAATGGACCTACGCCAAGAGGATGAGAGATTTCAGTAGGTGAGGAAGCCATTTTAGAGAGTGATGATGAAACTTAATGATGAATACACGAAGTATTTACATTGGGGAGAGTATGTTCAGGAGGTATGGAGGTTAGGGCTTGTAATAGTAAAGAGGATGATGAAACAGTAACAATAAGTATTTGAAGTATTTGAATTTGAAGGGTTTTAGAGAGAGAAATGGGTGGTTGATTTGAAAGGTGATGAACGGAACATAATTATGACCACGTTAGCACGTTTGTTAGACCCACTAGCCCCATTTACTTATCTCTTAAACACGTATCAAAAACATTATCCAAAGGTAATTAAATTAAATAAAAACATTATTTAGATAACTTAAGTGTAAGAAAATGTTAATTGAAAGCTAATATTTAAGGTTGTCAAAGCTATTCTAACGTATTAATGTCAAAACTATTCAATTTGTAATCTATTCATGAAGCATGTTGATTTTTACTTAACAACTTTCATTGTGAAACTTGTTCTTGAAAGAAACAGCGTACAAAACTTGTAGTGATACAAGACAGTTTTTAGATTGAACAAGTTTGAAATTAGAACATCATGACAGGTTTGACAGAAAAACATTATGTTTGAAACATGTTACATGTCAACTTGTCCCATTTCTAAGAAACGACTAAGTTCAGAACAGGTTAAACCTGTTCTACGTCAAAACTGTTACCAAGAAATGAGCAGTTTATGCATGTAACCTTAAACCATTCACTTAGTCACTTTTATTTAACATTCCCAGCTTCCAAACTAGAGTTATAAACCTATATTCATCAAGTGGTTTGTTGAAAATATCTGCAAGCTGATCTTCTGTAGTAACAAAATATAATTTAACATTACCTTTTTGGATGTGATCCTTATAAAGTGATGTCTGACATCTATGCTTTATTCTGGAGTGGAACACTGTGACACCCTTGCCACAATAACCACAATTACATCACCCAGGATTAATTAATAGCCCATAATAAACCACTGATCTGAAACTCTTAGTACATTACAGGAAATTGAAATAATACATAAATGAAATTTAAGTCAAACACATTATATTGCTACAGGGTTCCGTTCTAAGTCTACATACTCAAAATTTATTACAACCATCCCAAATAGTACCAATGGAATATTCATTATTCAGAAACCGATTGAGTAGTAGATATCCTCAAATACTTCAACAAATGACCTAGCTAGAAGGACCAGCAGCAGATTTTCCCTTTCTTGAAAAATATCAACAACTAAAGGATAAGCAAAGCTTAGTGAGTATAGAGATTATACATTCTACAAGTCTTTACGCAGCACACAATGAGTATCACCAGCGACAAACATCGTGCACCCCTTCGCACACGGAGTACGAAAACACATATGAGCACGCAGCTCCATCGTCCCATTTGCACGGAATAACACTTTCAATTGAGGCAGAATTTACCATCAGGGAGGCTACACCTACCCTTTGGGACCATAGAGGGATCAGCTCCAGGTCATATAGTCTCGGTAGCATCCATATACCAATTATAGCTCGAAAGCCCATCACATTGATGCACAACAAAGAACACGGAACATGTAATAACATGTAAACAAGCAACAATGTGCATCAAAATAAATGCAAGTTAGTAGAGTGCCAAACGAATATAAATCAACAAGCCTCAATGAACAAAAACTAGCATAAAACAAATGTAGACGTATACAATCCTAAGTCCTCACAGTGGGTGAGTTTAATAACTTCAAATATATATTATTTCTCCTCGGGATTTCAACCGGAATCACAATTTTACCCCACTGTGTGTTTAACAACACCACAAGGGACCTGTTACCTTTTCATAGGAAAATGCCATCAATGTCTGATTAATAATGATTTTTCATCAAGTTTCACAAGTTAAAGTGTTCAATCTTTGGAGTCACCATCCGAATTCATACTTACAACCCAATGTTCGGATCATTATTATGTCCGAAGAACCCATCATTAAATGTCCTATTAAAATGCTAAAGTCCTCAAAAAATTCTGATTTTTAGACCGGAAGTTCGGGTCCTTTTAACCAAAACCGAAGTTGGCTTGAGCTGAGGCTGACTCGCCGAGTCACCCTACTCGACTTGACATGTCGAGGTCCAAAATTCGGATCCTTGGCCGAAGTTCTTTTATACCCGAGATATAACCCGAAATTAAACCCAACCGAAGTTCAGGTCCACCACCCGAAGTTTGGGTCACACCCAAAGTTTGATCCTACCCGAAGTTCGAATCTTAACACTTAGATGAAATCTTACCTGCTTGATGTTCTTGGCAACTCGCCGAGTCACCATGATTGACTCAACGAGTCGACCTGCAGTTCAGCAGGTCGCAACCTATGGGTTTTGCTTAAAAATCCACCAAACTCATTTTTATAAACATGTAATCCATACAAACAACATATTAACATTTATTGAGTGTTTCTAAACCATTTTCCCTATCCATAGCACTCGTTTTTTTTTTTTTCAGATTTGCCCAAAAATAGGGAAAAACTTCAAGAACACTAAAGTTAATAAAATTCCATATTTCTTACCTTTTTGGTTGAATCCGTGAATGACTCTTGTTTTTGATGCTTCTAAGGACTTCCGTTGAAATAGATTCTCAGTAATAATCAGCACTCGTACCAATGATTTCAGCGATAAACAAGACAAAAAGAATGATTCACTCAATAATTGTTATGAATATTGAAGAAGAATGTTAGAGCGAATAATGAAAGGCGGCTGTAATATTTTCAGTGTGTGTGGGAAACCCTAGGTGGGGTTTCCCTTACATCATTTAAATCAACTTCTAAAGTATTACAAAATCACCACCCTTGACTTCTATAACTAAGAGAATTACAAATAAACGGAAAGACAAGAAATAGATTACATGGAAATAAACCAATTAATTATTACAAAATAAATTCCACAAGATCGAAATTTAATATCTAACAATCTCCCCCTTTTCGATCATTGTGGACGATGACAGGCTTCCTCTACATGTTCCCTAAGGCCAAGGACGACTTCGAATCGTCGAGTCACTTGCCTAAGATGTAGCCTGTCATTTAGAAGTTCAATGGCGCAGAGCATGTCTTGTATTTCTTTTGGTTTTCTTTTGAGTTCAGAGATTGGTTGAGCATCGTCTTTTGTAGTCGGTTGTTGAGCTCGACTCTGACCAATCTGATTGTACCATCTGAATAGCAAGGCAAGTCTTCAATGCGCATGTACCTTTTCTGTCCCTTCTTGTTCAGAAAAATAATTCCCTGTTGTCCCCCTATCAAAACTTTGTATGCTGGATAGTGGTCTAGGAGAAAAATATCTTGTTCTGGGGCTTTTAGACCAACTTTAACCATAAAGCTCTCAATCGCCATTTGGAAATATTTTAAGCACATGATAATAGATCGGTGATGCATGCTTTTAGTAAGAGCGGCAACAGCAGTGACATGAGTTAATCATTTCGTGATCCTGTTCTTCAGTTTGTTGTGTAGAAACTCAATGTCGTCTATGTTCACAAAACCCTGGTCATTTTCATGCAAAAACTGTACTGATCCATCTTCTCGGAGTACTTCAAATACAGGAGTGAACACTCGAGCTCTTTTGTACATATGGATATAGTTAATCTTCACAATCTTTGATTTTGACCAATATTCTTCCTTTGGCTTTTTATCTTTGAGCATCATTTGATTGTATTCCGCTTGTTCAGCTTGAGATGCGTCAGACAAAACCATTAACAAACGTCTGTTGTATGACCCGGGTTTCTTTCTTACACCATCTTGAATCTTTCTTCAAGATAGGGACTCTGAAATTCCTGAGCGGGTAATTTTCTCAAAAAGTCTTTCAAACCTTGAACCGGAGGTTCTTCTAGCTCTGCGGGAGGAGCTTCAAGATATTACAAAATCCGACCCCTCCGGTCCTGCCTTAACTCTTCTTTTAACTCTTCGGATAAAGACTGCACCCCACCCTCTAAGTATCATCGAACCCATTCTAGATCGTGTATATCATGCCTTGGAGTTGCTTCACGCCTAGTATCAAAGTAGTCCACGGTTCTGGGACCTGAAGACTCGGCAGATTGGGCTGGAGGGATTGATTGGGCTGTAAGGATTTCTTGGACTGTGGGGGAAATTTGGACTTGTGGGGTCTCTTTGGGAGTAGGGGAGGTAGCTTGGATGGAAGATAGGATTTCTTGTAGAGGTACGTGGGGTGGGGAATTTAGAATTTCAAAAGACGATGATGATTTCTGAGGAGACTCATGTTCAGGATTGGGGATTATCGAAGGATAGTCTTGGTCAGTATCGGAGTCTGTATCAGACACCAATATGACCTCAACTTTTTCAAAAATGGGATCATATTCCACCATGGCTGAAAGTGGATCTAACGGTGCGGGGCCTTCAAAAATAGGGTCATCTTCCACTATTACTTGAGCCTCTGAACTCTTTTCCCCAAACCCTTGTTGATCTGTTCCCTCCGCTTCCGCTCCCGCTCCCCCTACATTTAACATCTTGCCCTCAGACTGAACCCTTTGGCATTTCTCCCTCCCATGACGATCAGGGTCGTCCTGATCGTCATGTTTCTGTTTGAGGGTTCTAGCCTGACGACAGCATTGAAGCTTAATGACAGTTGATTCCAAGCGGTCTATTCGGCCATATTCAGCTGCTCCTGGACTTGAAGGATAAGGCGAGTGAGGTTGTCCATCTTTTCGGAGAGATAAGCTATCTGAGATTGGACTGAGCGGGTACCTGGTGGTTGTTCCTCAGAAGCAACACCCTTACCCATGAGAAAAGAGAACAGGGCGGTGTGTCGCTCCTCGGAAGTTGCCTTATGGGCATCCAGGTCAGCCCGGGAAACAAAACCAGCAGCACGTAAAGCCGTTGTTAGCATCTCGAGTGATATCTCGGGATGGCCTGATGTTGATGGCGTTTTTTGGTCAACACCAGGTCTTCCTTCCAACATCTCTGGCTCCTCTACGGGAAGCTCAGATCCGGAAGTTTGGGGAGCCGCCTTCGTGAATGGACACCACGGATGCGTTGTGCGTTATGTGAGAGGGTGTGGTGTGAGCTGTGGTCAAAGGAGAGGTGGTCACCGGGGGCGACAGGTGACCTGCTTCAACACCACCTCTCTCCGAGTGAGAGGGCGATGGTGTATGTGCTGAGACCCCGTGGATTGAAACTGTTTCCCATTGAAGGGAAACCGAGTGGGTGGTTGGGGTATGTTCGACCACTGGACTAGTGGTCTTATAGTGGGTAGTCCGGCTGATTGGGCTTAGAACACCCTCAGATGCAGGCCCTCATCCCTCATTTGGACAGAGACGGTCCTTTCAGAGTTGATCGCCTCTTCCTGCTCACCCTCTACTCCCTCCCTCACTACAGACGTCTCCCTCTCACCAGTACCCAAAATATTTTCAATCACAACCTCTACTCCCTCAATCTCATTCATACGCTCCTCACCTTCGAACTGGTTAAGCTCATTCAGATCTGACTGAGCCTCATACGGATATATGGCCCTGATGTAATCCCTTACCCTCTCTGTTTGAACAGCCTGATGAAGCAGCGTTAATGGAATGTCCATTACCGCAACATTTGCAGTGGCTGTTGGGATCTCTATTCATTGAATGGAGGTCGTGAAGTAGACGTCAGCCTCAGGACGTTCATGTATGTCCTCGTCCTTATCCACTACACATTGAATTACGAGTTGAAGAAATCTTTGAAATGGAATGTATTTACGTCCTCTTCTAGTTCCTGTTTCCAGTACTGCTCTCTTTAACTCATCAAATATGAATGCCGCATAATCAAAGTGGTGATTATAGGCGAAGGCGGCAAACATCGCAAGGACTTGAATGGAGGCCGAGTCATGGCCATAGTGTTTGCCAGTGAAGCATTTGTTGATGATGTCAAACAGGACCCTCTAGTGGGACTGGAGATGCTTTGTCCAGAAATCTGATAGCCTGATGAGTAGGCCATCATAACCTAAGGTCTGGATTTCTTGAAGGGTTTGGATTGGAGGAGGAATGGGGGCAAAGGCGTATTTAGTGATGGAAAAGTTTTCTATTGGAAGGCGAGAATGTGGCGAATGGCTTCTTGGGTGAGTTTAATGGGAACATAGTTGATTTTAGTGGTAAAGTGAGGTTCAACATCAGATATGAACGTTAGATGACGCCAAAACTGTTTGAGGTATATGGTTGGTACAGAGTTGGTTGTGGTTAGGGCGTAGAAGACAGGGTAACCTTTGAGAATATCAAACGTGATATCCTCGTCTTCATGGCGCAGGGTTGAAAGATCTAGCTGTCAGTTGTGAGGGGCAAACTCAACAAACTGAGCGGATGGAAGAAGTGATTTATCTGACAGCTGATCGTTGTTATTGGGTAGCGGAGAATGCGGAAGGGTTAAGATAATTTGCGGATCCATGAGTCCTGTAAACATGCAACAATGTTAGTATATTAGACTTGAAAGAATGAAGCATTGACACTAAGTCTGAGATAAGCGTGAATTTGAAATTGTCTATTCTGTTTAAAGCATCGAGTCTTCTATCAGTAGACTTTTCTACTGAATAAAGTTCAAAGTCGATCGTTGAGAGACCAATGTTAGCATAGAAATTTTCACTCGAACACTTATTCTAACTCTAATCAATGGTGCATAGGACATGGAATATTTTTGTGATTTTTGATTTTTTGTAAAAATGCAAAAATGGAAAACTGAAAATTAAAAAAAAATTCTAAGTGTTAAATTTCGGATTGACCGAAATTTGGATGAACGAGTGATCCGAATTCAGGTGCATGGGAAATTCGGATGAGATGATCCGAATTTCTGGTGGGATAGAAACTCGGATGGAAATGATGCATGAAATGAAAAACTATGAGACTAAATGTGGGGAACCGAAATTCAGATGGATCCGAATTTCAGATGATGAGAATGATGATACTTAGAAAATACACAGAAAAGATAAAATTCAGATGAAGACCAAATTTGGATTGGGGCCGAACTCGGATGGGGACCGAATTCGAATGGGTCCAAATTCGGGTGATGTTTAAAATAAGGAACACTTAGAAAAATAAACATGCAAGGTAAAATTTGGATGAGAGCCGAATTCGGATGGACCCAAATTCGGATGGACTGAGACATAGACTTAGTTGCATAAAACATACAATTAATATTATATGAGTGCATCCGAAGTTCAGGTGAACCGAAATTCGGGTGGCACATATAATATCATTGTAAATTTTCTAAGGAACTGCCTATAGATCCGAATTTCGGATGAATGGATGGGTCCAAATTTGTGAACATTAAAACTGGAAATTTGCCTAAGTAGGATTCATCCAAATTTCGGATGGTCCGAAGTTCGGATGATCCGAGTTGAAGACTTAGTCAAATTTGCAGTTAATGTGTTCATGCACATGCAACGTGAACAGTTTTAAAAATGATTAAAAATGAATGAAAATGCAGATCCTAATGCTAAAACACATAAAGAACATTTTATTGTACTACACTAAGTGAAAACAAACTGATTTAGAGTCCTAAAAGTGCTAAAAACCGAATGGAAAACCCTTTAAAATTTGAAAATTAAAAACATGATATAAGATGTATGAAGCCAAAATAAAGCAGTAAAATGATTACCTGGGGGTGCAGATGCAATAAAATGCAAGAAAAATGAAGAAAAACGGCTGTGATTGGAGCTTTTAAAGCTTGAAATTGGTGAAAATGGCGGTGGAAATGGTTGCTGTTTCGACGGAGAGGGAGAAAAGAAAGGAGAAATGACTTAATGAAGAAGATACCAAAATCCCGCCTATTTAAATAGGCGGGTCGGGTCGGTCAAGAGCTTAGATCCGCGTGTTCCCATGTAAATTGGGCCACCCGATTTCCAAAAAGTAAAGACTAAACAAAAAATTTGGGCTTTAAAAAAAATTATAACTAAAGACTTAATAAAATGGAAACAAATAGAGCCCACTTAAAAATCTTTTTGTAATTTTTTTGATTTAGTTTAAATATGAAGACAAAAATAAAGTAGACTGACTAGATAAAATTAGGGTTAATTTAAGAAAACTGGTAATTTTGACAAAGCAAAAATAAAGTAAATTAAAATTAGGAACCAAGAAAAATATTCTTGATTTTCTTTAGAACTATTTTAAGAAATAAAATGATACTAAGACACAAACAAAGTAAATCCTTTTTGAGTTTTTGGTAAATTGACACGCTAGATAAAACATATAATCTTTTTGCGTTTTTCTGATAGATTACTTAAATAAAATTAACCTAGGAATATCAAATATCATTTCTGATCTAAATTAAAGTAAAAACTAAATTAAAGTACACTAAACATCCTGAAGTTACTCCCCCTCAATTAAACACATATTCTTTCTGATCTAGACCCTAGAACCTTTTTACCCATAGAAATACAGACAAACCTGGAATTAGTCAGCGTCCCACTCAACTATGAACAATTCACATATCAAATTTCAGGATCATTAAACATTAAAAATATACATAGATAAAGAAATATTGAATTTAATTTTGTGACACAACCTTTAAATTTAAATAACAGATATTTTCAAAATAAAGGAATTCAAACACGTATGTTTGAAATAGAATTAATTTAGAAAATGTCTGAAATTTAACTAGAAGGAGGATTCAACATGCCAATATGTGATACTAAAAACTGAAAACAAGGTTCGTCTAAAGCATTAGTAAAAATATTAGCAAGTTGATATTCTGTGCCTACAAAATACAATTCAATTGTTATGATCTTTAATGAAATGATACCTGATATCTATGGGTTTCGTTCTTGTGTGCTGCACGGGATTGCAAGAAAGAGCAATTGCACTTCTAGAATCATAGTATATTGGGATATTGGTGAGCGAGAACCCATAATCACGTAACTGTGTTCTCATCCACAACACTTGAGAGCAACAGCTTGCGGCTGCTACATACTCAGCTTCTGCTATGGATGTGGAAACACATTTATGCTTTTTGGAAGACCAACTCACCGGTCTGTCCCCCAAAACCTGTATTCCGCCCGATGTGCTTTTCCTATCAACTCTACAACCTGCAAAATCAGCATCTGAAAAGGCAGTAAGATCAAAATTGGTTCCCTTTGGATACCAGAGACCAAGATCGGGTGTACCCTTAAGATAACGAAAAATGCATTTTACCACAGTTAGGTGTGATTCTTTTGGGTCGACTGGAAAACGAGCACAAAGTCATGTTGAAAACATTATATCTGGTCTACTAGCCGTAAGATACAGTAAGGATCCAATCATTCCTCTGTAAGTTGTATTGTCGACACTTTTTCCGGCAGGATCAGTGTCTAACTTACAGTTTGAAGCCATGGGAGTTGCGATACTCGTGCAAGAGTCAAACTTATACTTCTTGAGAATGTCAAGAGTATATTTCGACTGGTTCACAAAAATCCCATTTTCAAGTTGTTTGACTTGTAATCCGAGGAAAAAGTTCATTTCCCCCCATCATACTCATCTCAAACCTGGACTCCATTAAGGATGAGAAATCCTTACAGAAATTACAGTCAGTAGATCCAAATATAATATTGTCGACATATATTTGGACTAGCATTATGTGCTGGCCTTCCTTTTTAGTGAACAATGTTGTGTCCACCACACTTTTGCTGAAACCAGCGGAGATAAGAAAGTTAGAAAGACTGTCATACCATGCTCAAGGTGCTTGTTTCAAACCATAGAGGGCTTTGTCTAGCACATAAACATGGTCTGGTTTATGTGCATCAACAAATCCTTGTGGTTGTTCAACGTACACTTCTTCGTTGAGTTCACCGTTCAGGAAGGTTGTCTTGACGTCCATCTGGTACACTTTGAAATCTTTGTGTGCCGCGTACGCCAAGAAGATTCTGATCGCTTCTATCTGTGCAACTGGAGTGAAAGTCTCTTCATAATCTATGCCTTATTGCTGTCGGTAGCCTTTGGCGACAAGTCTTGCTTCATTCCTTACCACGATGTCGTTTTCATCTCGTTTGTTCTTAAAAATACACTTTCTTCCGATTATAGTTTGGTCTTTGGGTTTGGGAACTAACCGTCATACTCTGAGCTGTTCAAACTGGTTGAGCTCTTCTTGAATTGCCACAATCCAATCTGGGTCTTTCAAGGCTTCATCCACACGAGCAGGCTCTATCATACTAAGGAATGACACAAAGAGACATTAATTAGTAGATGCCCTTCGAGTTTGGACACCGGTAGAGAGATCACCAATGATTTGTTCGGTTGGGTGACTTCATGTCCATTTCGTCTCTTGTGGAAGGTGTGAACGAGATGGAAGCTTAGTGGTGAGTGTGGGGATGGATGATGAGTCATTGTCGATGGTTTCGAATGAAGGTACCACTGGTTCCGGTTCGGCTTGATCAGTTAAAGGAATAATGTTTGGCATTATGTGTGAGGGCATCTCATGAGTAGGTTCAATGGAGATGTGTCAGTGGATGAGGTGGATGGTGGAGGATATAAAGTGGTAGGTGAATCAGATGGAGTTTGTTTAGCAGTTGAATCGTTGGATGTGTTAACTACAGAATAGGAAACATTAGAAGTATTAGCACTAGAACCAAAAAATTCTACATAAAACGAATCAAATAAATTAACTAAATCAGAAGGAGAAAAAGAAGAAGATTGTGAAGAGTCTCCAGGCATTGGTGTAATGTGTGGTCCTGATTGGTCAACATCGGGTGCCAGTTCAGCCATTTCATCGAATGTGACATGCACACTCACATTGACTGTCCTGGTGCGAGTGTTGTATGCGCGATATGCCTTTGAGTTGAAAGAGTATCCAATGAAGATTGCTTCATCCGCCTTCTCGTTGAAATTCCCAAGGTTGTCCTTGTCGTTAAGCAGGTAGCACCTGCAACCAAATACACGTAAGTACTTGATAAAAGTAACTTTATTTAAAAAGAGTTGGTATGGAGTTTTATTGAAGCGCTTATGGATTATGGAGCGATTCTGCGTGTAGCAAGCTGTTGACACGGCTTCGGCCCATAAGAACGGAGGTAGCTTTGAGTATGTCAGCATTGTGCGAGCAGCTTCCACGAGGGTACGGTTACGCCTCTCCACGATTCCATTTTGTTGAGGTGTTCTCGCAGCTGAAAACTGATGATGAATACCTTTGGATCGAAGGAAGCTCTCAACTACCGAATTCTTGAATTTCGTACCGTTTTCAGATCGGATTGATTGAACAGACAGCTGCTGCTGGGTTTTGACACTCTTAATAAAATCTATGATCTCTTGAGCTGTCTCATCCTTGGATCGCAAGAATTTTACCCAGGTATATCGCGAATAGTCGTCAACGATAACCAGCACGTATCGCTTCCCATTTATGCTTTGTGTTCGCATGGGGCCACACAAATCCATATGAAGTAACTCCAACACTCTCTTTGAATATGGTTCGGGTTTTGATTTGTGAGAGGATCTTTTCATCTTTCCTTTCTCACATGCTCCACATAGATGATCCTTTTCATATCTTAGTTCTGGGAGTCCTTTAACCAGTTGTTTTGAGGCCAGCTTGTTGATATTTTCAAACTTTAAGTGGGATAGTCTACGGTGCCATAACCAAGAGTCTTTGAAGATGCTTTTGATAGTAGGCAGATGCTATCCTTAACCATAAGTTTGGCTACATCTATGGTGTAAAGGTTAGAACTTCGGGAACCGGATAAAATTTGTTTTCCATCCATACTCTTAACACTACAGTTCTTAGCCCTAAATGTAACCTCTAGCCCTTTATCACAAAGTTATCCTATGCTAAACAGATTATGAGATAACCCCTGAACATAGTCAACATCCTTGATGACTAGATTATTTAAGACTAAATTCCTGTATCCTTTTATATGAGCATGATTATTATTCCCGAATTTGACTGTCCCACAACACTGTTCTACTATGTTGGACAACAACTCTCTCCTCCCAGTCATGTGCTTAGAGCAACCCGAATCCATATACCAAATGGATTTTGCCTGAAAAGGAAAAAATGCATACAACGAAAGTCTATAGGCATTTAAACAAATCCATCGGAAATTAACATGCAAACCGTGTTCTGAACTGAGATATTCTAAAAACATGATGATTTTAGACCGGTCTAGAGCTGAGTGCATAGAAGCCAAACATGTCTGTTTAAACACAACCGACACGCAGAAGAACGGGTCCTAGCCTAAGATAACTAGAAGCCAGTTCAATGAAGTGCGGGTCTTGATCTGAAGTAACCAAGAACCATCTGCATTAAAATCTCACAACTTTGGGTACCCATCTTAGGATGGGTCCTTTTGGGTTGGTGTTCCAGAAGAATATGGGACGTGTACAGTCTTAGGAACCCATTTAGCAGTTATGTGTGGTCTAGATGCAGAGCCTTTTGGAATCCATTTATGTTTGGATTTAACAGGCTTTGGAACCTTAGGCGATGAAATTTCCTTCGGTTATGGACTTTTTGAAACTTGCTTAACATTCGCTTTGGGTTTGGGCCTAGGCAAAGTACAAATCTCAGTTTTTGTGGCTGATGATGCAGTATTTTTTATTTTCTTTTTCCAAATTCTTTTAACAGGATAAGGCGCAAAAGCATTTATTTCAGGTACTTGACGTCTAAAACGAGTTGGACATAATTTAAACAAGTCACCAAACGAATATTTTAAACAAGAAACAGAATTCAATACATCATTACAGACATTGTTTTCTGAGATTACATGCAACCTATCCCTAGAAACAAATTCATTTGGCATTACAGCCTTCTTCACAAAAAAACTGGAAAAATCTTGCATGGTCGTTTTGGGCACTCTTCTCACATGATCTGTAGGAACAAAACGATGAGAGTCAGTACGAATGGAAGACTTAGACTTTGAAAAATTTTCTTTTCCTTGGTGAGTGGGTTTCTTGGAAGACTTAGATTGACTCCGAGTCTTGTTTGAAACCTCAGTTTTGGAAGATTTGGAGCACTCACCTTTCAACTAACAGAAGAACCTTCAACTTTTGCTTTACCTTTTTCAGATGATTGAGTGGGACTTTGGTACGATGAGGAACTTTTGGTTCTTTTAAATGAGAAATTAAACTTTCTGAAACCATGTCAAATTTTTCTTTGTAAATGGTTAATTCTACAGTTTGTTGAAAACTTTGATTTGCCAATTTTTCCTCACTCTTAAGAAGAGCTTCTTGATAATCAAGAGCTTTCTTTCGAGTTGTCTTTAATTCCTTTTCTAAAACTTTGATTTTATGTTGAAGAACTTTTGTAGGAATGTAAAGATGATGGATTGGTTTGACAGGTTCTGCTCTCGTTTCAACCTCTGAATAGCTAGACAAGAAGTCATCTTCTAGAGTAGGTACTCTATAAGGATAACTCTCGTTTAGATCATCATATTTAAAAGGCATTTATTTTCTTTATTTTCATTTCATTTCTCATCCTCTTGGGTTAAAACTTCTTCCGCTGTTTGATAAACGAAAGACTTCAACCCAGCACCCATATGTCTCATATCATAAAAAAGAGGTAAAACTTGCTGAACCTTTTCCAAATATTTAGGATTTTTAAAACCAATTCCTTGTTTGGAATGATAAAACCTAGTCTCTTTGGGTTGATTTAAATGAATAGTTTGTTCAGTTTGATCCCGTTTTAGAAATTCATCATCTAGGGTCTTTATTCGAGAGTACAAACCTATTCTTTCTTCTTCTATCATTTTATATTTTTCCAAACTATCTATGTTTTCCATGCTTACAGACTCCAAGCGTTTTGAAAGAACAGATATTTCTGATTTTAGATCGTTCTTTTCATCAGTGAGTTTATCCATACAAGATTCAAGGTACGTATTCTTATCCTCAACATCTACCTTTTCAATTAACATCTTCTTTATCACCTCATGGTTGTTTAACCATTTCTTTTCATATATGTTAGATGTTTCTTTTAAGGATTGGGCTAGATATTCAGCCTTGACACAGTTTTCTTTTTCTGCATTAAACCTAGCTTCTAGCTCAATTATTTGTGTGTGAAAGTTACATTCATTTTGTACAGATAAATTATTTACAGACTCATGAATGTAAAAGGAATGTACCTCGTGTGCCTCTGAATCTGACGTGGAGCATTCAGATTCCCCGGATTTGGCCATCAAACAGGCTATTGGATCTTGCTTTGTCTCCCCCTCGACAGCCGTGTCTGATTCTGAATTAGATGTAGTCGCATAATCAGCCAGTCCAATGCGGTCAACCATGTAGCAATTTTTGCCCCTATCCTCTTCATCGTTAGATCAGCGTCATCCCAATAATCTCTTGAGCAACAAGGGTCATTGCATCAGACCGTTTCTTTGCTGCCTCCAGCTTCCTCTCATAGTAGCCAACATCACGTTCAAACTGATGTTTACACTCCTGAGCAAAGTGGTCCGGTTTCCCACACTTATAGCATAGACGCTCATCATTTGATTTCGGCTCATCAGCTCGTGGCCTATCCTCTCTTCGTTCAGCCGGCCTTTTGTCTACTCGGCGAGGTTCACGACTATCATCCCTATGATTATCACGATGATCATAATCCCTTCGATTCGTCTCGTCTCTCAGCCCATCTATCATCCCGATGATTGTAATCTCTCCTATCGTCTCTTCGATCATCTCGTCTATCGTCACGCCTTTCATAACGGTGATCATCTCGATAGTCTCGCCGATCATCATATCTCATGTCATCTCTATCATCTCTCCTCCAATCATCCATTCGTTCATCACGTCTGTCATTAGAATACCTCCGTGGGCCAGTATCATAACGAAGCTGATTGTTTGTCTTGTTAGAAAAACGTCGTCGTTGAAGACGATTTGTCCATAAGGCAATTTATTCTTGTATAGTTGCCTCTTCTTCATCATATGGCTCATGCGGTGGTGATGCATATCTGCATTGAGAGGATGATGAACCTTGAGCATAGTAAGGTGCAGCAGATGAGTTGGGTTGGAGTGCAGGAGATATTGTCTTGCTGGAGAGTAGGTCCAAAGAGTCAGCTGGTTTGATGCCTGAGTTGGCTGATAGTAGCAAGGAAGCCAAGGTGTTTGCCATTTGCTTTTGTTGATCCACATCCCTTGATGTTTCTTGAGTTCCTTGAAGACCACATTGATTGAGACATTTTGAATGTCCAGAACTCGTCTTGTAGCTCGACATGCAACTTGCCATTCTGGGCCAGGGAAGCAAAGAATTGGATGTTGATGTCATCCTTATCCTTTTTGATGTGCAATTTGTTCAACTCATTCAGAACTGCACAGAACCTCGTGAAGGTACCCTAAAAAGACTCCCCGTCTTTGGCTCTAAACTCTGTAAACTTAGCTTTGGCTTCTTCAATCTTATACCTGTCATTAAGATCTGCCCCAAGCATTTGTACCTCCAATTCATCGCATATCTCTTTAGCAGACATCTTACTGTCTACTCCAACCAGGATTTCAGTAGGGAGGGCTTGGTAAATGAAATAATCTTCCCTTTTATCAGTTGTTGTCTATCCCTCTCTGCTTCAGTGTTTGGTTCACGAACCTTCCTGGATGCTAGGACTGGAGCATCGGCATCTGGCCTTGCAAGTATTTCTCGGTAGTAGAAAACAGGTCCTTCTGTTAAAGATTGAAGGAGCAGATTTCTCATGGATTGCATGCTAAGAAATTTGAGAAACCATTGCTTCCATTGTTCATATTCATTAGGATAGAGCACATGTGGTCTGTTCTCAGATCCAAGAACAAGTGCTACTCGGGACATGATGAATTGTGATGATTTTAAAAGATGAAGATCTTTTGAAGTGGAAACTGAAATTCGGATTAACAGAACTCGGATGAACTGTTGTTCGGATGAACAGTAGTTCGGATGAACAGTAATTCGGATGATCTGATCTCGGATGAAATTTCAAGATTTCGGATGAGCTGGAATTCGGATGAACAGTGGAACTCGGATGTTCAGAAATTCGGATGAATAGTGAAACTCTGATGGACTTATAAGTCGGATGAATTTAAGTCTGATGGAACGAACTCGATGGATCGAAATTCGGGTGAACATTAGAATCGCGGATGGGAACTTAGAATAAATTCAACTCTAATTAGCCGAATTCGGTTGATGATTCGAAGTTCGGATGGTACAAGTTGGTTTTCAAAATTGTTTAAAAATTAAAACCAAGTAGATTTAAGCACCCAAAAAAATGATTTAACTAAATTCCTTATTATCCGAATGTCGGGTGAGTCCGAAATTTTGTCCGGGATGTGTTAAAAGTTGGTCCGAATTGGTCTGAAATTTGATCCGAATTTTGATCCGAGATGGTCCGAATTTTAGCAGTTACAAAAATTCCAGATTTGCAGAATATGTATTAAAATGTAGTTTAAAGCCTAAAAATAATTTTTAAATGTTAGATTAATTATTAGGGGTAGAGTCATACAATAGTAATCTACTTTTGAAAATTTATCAATATGGTACGTCTACTTTTTAAAATATCGATATGGTACATGTACTTCAATTTTTCATACCAATATGACCATATTTGTAATAGACCCCTGTTTTTCATACCATTAGAACCCTGTTTCGTATGTAAAAACTGGGCTCTATTATATAGAATGACCATATCGATACAGAAAATTAAAGTACACGTATCATATAGACAATTAAAAAAGTAGACGTACCATATCGATACATTTTCAAAAGTAGGTTGCTATTGTATGGCTTTACCCCTAATTATTATAACACTTTCGGTGAATAACTATTAACCAAAACACCTAAAAATCTAGGAATTGTGGAACCAAAACCGAAACTAAAACCCCAATATTCCTAATATGATTTTCAGCAGATAAACGATTAAACATGTAAGGATTGAACTTAAAATGCTCGAAATCAATACAGAATTAATAATAGATGATTATAAGATGAAAGAACACGAAAAACAAAATATTTAAATGTGATTTAAGATCGAACAGAGAGTTTTTGAAGATGAACACGAAGAACACGCAGATTTTGAATCCAAAATCAGTTGAAATCCACTGATTGGCTCTGATACCAACTGTTGAAATATATTTCCGGTAATAATCAGCACTCGTACTAATGATTTCAGCAATAAACAAGACAGAAAGAATGATTTCACTCAATAATTGTTATGAATATTGAAGAAGAATGTCAGAGAGAATAATGAAAGGCGGCTGTAATATTTTCAGAACAATCGTGTGTGTGGGAAACCCTAGGCGGGGTTTTCCTTACATCATTTAATTCAACTTCTAAAGTATTACAAAATCACCCCCTTGACTTTTATAACTAAGAGAATTACAAATAAACGGAAAGACAAGAAATAGATTACATGGAAATTAATTAATTAATTATTACAAAATAAATTCCACAAGATCGAAATTTAATATCTAACAACTTCAAATGATGTTTTTCAACTATAAAAACATTCATGCAACAACAAATTATCAGATTTAAATTCTGAATTTTGCATTTTAAACTCATCCAAGAAAACCCCAACTCAGAAATCATCTTTCTTACCTTAATTCAGACTTAAATTCGTGCAATATCAATTTCTTTTCACGAATTTTCTTCCACAATTTCAAATTCCAACGGATTCTTGAGAGAATTTGGGTGTGATATGAAGATTGAAAGTTGCAAATGTGAGTTTGAAAGACTCAAAGAGTCTTTTATTCTCAACATTAGGTTATTTGCACCAATAGTCCCTCCACTTTTATATCTTCTTTAAATAAAGTTTACATTCTTATATTTTCACCACTAGCATTTAAAAATCATCATACTTATTCATAAATTGAAATTCTAAAACTTCTTAATTATTTAACATAAACATCGACTTTTAAATTCCAATTAAATAAATATTCATAAATAATCCAACTTGGAGACAATAAATACATAATTAAACTAAATAATTTCAAATTACAATAATCGAAATCTTAGGATGTTAGAAACACTGGGTTGTTGGCTATTGTTATGGCACTTGTGTTGTCACACAATATAGTTTTTTTCCTATACACCAGCCCATAATCTTCAAACTAATACTTCATTAAAAGAATTTAGCCACAACTAGTTCCAGCAACAATATATTCAGCTTCAGCAGTAGAAGTGGACACAGAGTGTCGCTTCATAATGCACCAACTTATCAACTTTCCACCAAGGAGTTGAGACCCACATGTTGTTCTTTTTCTATCTAACCTACAGCCTTCAAAATCAGAATCTGTATATCTAATTAAGTCAAAGCCTGAGTTTTGGGATACCAAAGATCCCAAACCTGTTGTACCCTTGAGAAACCTGAATATCCTTTTTACTGCTGCAAGATGGGATTCTTTAGGGTTAGCTTTGAATCTAGCACATAAACAGTTTGCAAACATTATATCAAGTCTACTAGCTATCAGATACAGCAAGCTCCCAATCATACATTTGTAACCTGTTACAGAAACATCTTTTTCACAAGGTATCAGCATCCAATTTAACATTAGTTGTCATTGGGGTTTTAATAAGTGAAACTGATCAAATTTAAACTTTTTCAATAGATCGAGTGTGTACTTTCTTTAATTAATAAACTTTCCATTTTGATTAACCTATAATCGCAGAAAGAAAGTTAATTAGATTTGAATAAGCATAATATCATACATTTCATTAAGAGTATTCTAATGAACAATGTAGTATCCATTTTACCTCTGGAGTATCCATTGCTGATAAGGAATTCAATAAGAGTATTCTACCATGCTCTGGGGGCTTGTTTAAGTCCATATAGAGCTTTTTCTAACTAATAGTCACGACCTGCATGTTTTTCATCTTCAAAGCCTGGGGGCTACTTGACATATACTTATTCTTACAGTTTCCCATTCAGAATTGCACTCTTAACATCCATTTGAAATACCTTCATGCTCTTTTATGCAGCATGAGCAGGAAACATACAAATTGCTTCAAGCCTGACCACAGGAGCAAATGTGTCATCATAGTCTATACCTTCTTCTTGTCTATACCCTTGAGCAACCAACTTTGCCTTATTTCTAATAACATGGCTTGTTCACTTGTTGATGAAGTGTCACCAGTGTTGAACATGTCATTTGTTGATTCAGGATAATCAGCACTGATTGGTGACACACATGAAATAATGATTAGTTCAACACATTCATTCACACAGGGAGGGCTGATATAATGTCCATCATTAGAAACACGTTCCATTCTAGATGATGTGTAAGCTTTTGAGTCATCAGCCTTAGGATGTAGAAGGTCATCTGATACCTTTGATTCCAAATATATTTTGCACTCAAATATAATCAACTAAATGATTTCTATTAAGAATATGAAGCTTACAAAGAGAGAATTTGGGCACTCAATCTCTCAGAACTTTCACACTTATAAGCACACACATAAGATGGTTACTTTCCAAAACCCTAGGAGAATAAATATATATATATATACATATGCCTAAATTGGGGGGTTTGTCCAAACACTCACCTTTAAGTCTAGGAAATTAAGATTCCACACAAAGTAAACTATTCATATTTAAACAATGAACCTAGACTTTTATTATATTTAATTATACACTATTTTAGGGCTAACATCATCAAATCTAAAATCTCCAAAAACTGATTCTTGAGTGACTTGAAGTGAAGAATTTGCAGATTCTTCAAAGGTAACATCGATAGGTTCATCAACTACCTTTATTTTAAGGTTGTATACTTTGTAGGCTTTAGAAATTGTAGAATATCTAACAAACACGCATTCATCAGCCTTAGGTTTAAACTTGGAAAGTGGATACTTTTGATTCAGAACGAAATAGTGGCATCCAAACACATGGAGTGAAGCAAGCAGTGTGGACATCTTCAACCCAAAATGATGATGCAAACATCATTGTCTTTAGCAGCTTCAATGAGAGTTCTATTCTTTCTCTCAACAACTCCATTTTGTTGTGGAGTTCTAACCGCTGAGACATTCTGTGAGATCCCTCTTTCTTCATAGAAGTCTTCAAGTGTACTCCGTTTAAATTTAGTACCGTGATTACTTCTAAGCTACTTGACTTGGGTAAAGTTAAGAACCTCCATCTTTTTGATAAATCCAACAATCTCTCTGGCAGTCTCTCCTTTCGTCTTCAAAAAGAACACCCATGTGTACATGAAGAACTCATCAACCATTACTAAGGTGTATTTTCTACCTCCTAGAATGGGACATTAACATATCCAAACAAGTCCATGTGGATTAAGAAGAGAGTTGAATCAATAGAGAAATTATATTTAATGTAAAAGATGACTTCTTTTGTTTACCCTTCTCATAAAGAGTTCATCGTTAACAAAGGTCATAGAAGGCAAACATTTTAAAACTCTTTCTTACAAAGGTTGTTGATATTCTTGAAGTTCAGGTTTGAGAGCCTCTTGTGCCATAACCAATTAAGATCTGCATTTGTCTTGGAGAGAAAACAAGTGTTTGTTGATTGATCAACAAATCCCATGTCTACAATGTATACACCTTTCTTTCTTTGTGCACACAACACAACTTTGCCTTGAGGATCCAATATGTACCCAAGGTGCTCATCAAAGTTAACCTTGTACCCAGCATCACGTACACAGTTAACTTATGCTAACAATATTGTGTTTTAGCCTAGACACATAGGTTACCTTGTGAAAATTGCATTACCAGCTTGAAGAGTACCATACCCTTCTGTGGATCCTTGGACATTGTAACCAAAATTGACTTTTGGGCCTTGTTCAGGCTTAAGGTCACTTAGCAGATCTTTGCAACCTGTCATGTGGCCAGAACAACCACTGTCCAAATACAAAATTTGATTTGGTTGCATAACACACAAAGTGACAAATGGAAACATTAGTTTTTAGATAGTACAATATCATTTTTTACACTTTCTTCAGTGACATTTTTACTTGCAACACTGCTTGGTTTAACAGTATTAGATTCAACAACATCAATAGGCCTAATGCCCATTGTTTTAGGACAATCCTTGGCGATGTGAGTTTTCCTTCCACACATATAACATTTCCTCGTTTTAGGTCTTTTGGAAGAAAAACTTCCAGAAACACTTTCTAGAGTTTAAGTATTAGTCTTGTTAACAAGATTTGAAAATTGTTGCATTGTTTGAAAGAGACTAATACCTTTGTGGAAATATTTGTTCCTAAACTACTCAAGAATACTGTTAAACTTGTATTTGTTAGTCATTGAGCATGTTTCATTTGAGGACACATCTCCAGAAATATTATTTTTAGAAAGACTCTTTTTTCCCTTTTCGGGTCGACAGAGGTCAAAAATAGGAAGTGTTACAAATTTCTGTCTATCTATATTTTTGGAAAACTTATTTCCAAATTTCTCAGTTTGGCAATGGCTTAGTCTTTGCCTTTACTGAGATTTGATGATCCATGCACACTACTAGTTGCAGAATCATTTTGTTTGGTTTTCATAAAAGACCTACTTTCATTAAAAACCAACTTAGCACTATGTTTTAACAATTATTTGGAACCATAACAGCTTTGCCTGTAACATGGGACTTACCTTTGTTAGAGGCAAGTTGTATTCTTTCAGAAAACTTATTTTCAAAGTATTTAGCATTAAAAGGTTATTCTAATGTTTTGCCATTAGTGTTAGCTTCAGAACATGTTTTTCCAATAGGATTAACAGCCTTGACAACAGGCTTGACACTATTACCACAAACCTGTTCATGTGGGAGTGGTAAGCACACAGCAGTGGAGCTTGATGGTAAACATATCTCAACATTATGTTTCACAACACCCTCACATGAACTGGCAGTGTTTTGAGGCCTGACAAACCTATTTATTGGAATCATTTTCCCACTAATATTTTGAATAAATGTACTTGGAAGCTCACCAAGTGTGGAAAAATTAGATTCTAGATTGTTGATCTCAACTATTGAAGTTGTTGTATCAATGTCACCTCTAAGAATTGCTTGTACTTAATTGAGTAGGATTTTGCTCATTAAAACACTGAGTAACCCTTTTAGAAGAAAAGCACAAAGAGTTTACATTTCTTTAGAGTTTAGAATACTTTAAGGTTGATTTTCTTTTCTCTTATAACAAAAACAGAGTTGATGTGTTTTAGTTCATCAAGTTCAGTTTTCAACTTCTGATGAAAACTGTCTACTTCGTTAGATTTTGATTCAAGTTAACCTTTTAGTTTAAAATTTTGAAAGTTTAAAGTATTCTGTTTTTCAACAACAGCTTTGAGATCAATTAGCAGATAATCAAACATTTTTATATTTTTCATCAAGATTGTAATACTTAAAGTTTTGTACCTTGTATATCAAGGTAGGATTCCATTTCTCAAGAGAGCTTAGGGCCCCAGCTTCTGCAATGTCCTATTTTAAGCTGCTAGGTGAAGGAGCTTCATTATTGGACACAAATCAGTTGTCCTCTTCATCAGATGATGATCTAGACTCTTCCCAATCACATGTTTCAGCCGTTAATCCCTTCATCTTGATGAAAGCCACATAGTCTTCCAGTTTCTTTAACTTAGTCATGGCTATAAGGTACTTAACCCTATAACCATCCTCTTTGTGAGTCTTGTGAGGTTTGAATGAGCAAGCCATAGCTTAAGACACACAGTCTACAATTATATGTAAAACATGAACAGCTTAGACATAAACTATCAAACATGTTCAACTGATGAGGACAGTTTTAACATACTGTCAGGTTACAACTTATGTAACAGTGTAAAACATACTTAGACTTAGTATTTCAAATCATCACAAGGTCTGATTGAGGTATTATACAGCCCAACAATCTCCCCTAAGTGTATCCAATAGGTTTGATCAAAGATCTCTCCCACCTAATAAAAACAAAAAAGCTCTAGCTCTTTTAAAAAATCACAACTCCCAAAAGATCCAACTATCAGAAGCTTCATCTCACAGTTCTAGCTCGAAGCTACAGTGAAAGGACCAAATAATTTAAAAACTAAATTTCCACTATTTACATGTAAAATACCTTAAAAATACTGGATAATTAAAAATTTTCAACATTACATCAATTAGAGCACGCTAAATAAGTTTAAGTTTACATGCTCATGCTTCTAGGGTTCTACCCGACCCTCAAAAGTCAAGAAAAAATTGATAATGTCTCGGTCAACAAATGTCACGGCCTCAAAACGGAGCCTTACCCTTATCTGCTCCACCTGAAATATGGAGTCTCCACAACCGGAGTAAGTCATCGCGCAGAAAGTAACAAGATTTAAAAGCATAAAAGTACATATGTAAATATGCATGAATAGAATTGAAGAAATGAAGTTCAATAATTTCCTACATACCCCTCATCCGAGCTGACACCGCACCCCTCATCCTAGTTGATGTTGATTAAACAGTACACGCCCCTCATCCGAGCTGGCGCCGATTTAACCGAACAACTTAGGACCTAATGAACCGAGCAGCAGAATATGTATATTTGTGTGTGTGTCTATATATATATATATATATATATATCAAGAGTGAATCATAATCATGTAATTTATAATTTCATGGGGCAGGGTGATACAAATCAATCAAATATAACAAATATGTATAAACACATATAACTAATCATGTAGATAAATCTATTACTCACAGTGATACCAAAATTGTACCTTCGAAGCACTAGTGAAGAATCCCACCCAACCGAAGTATCAAAGTCTGTCACACTCAACTAACGTCCTAATAACAAAAGTACATTGCTTAATTGTCACTATTTTTTCATCTAAAACTAAAATCCTCTATTGGTCTAATATTTCAAAGTTCAGGACTAAGACGATAAATGAATAATTATGTGCCAAAACCATTAAAAATTATTTGAATTTGAAGTTTTAGGTTATTTAGCCAATAATTATAGCTCTCGAACCTATAGCGACAAAATTGATTAATTTGATTATAATATTTGTCCCTTTTTTTCCTAAGAATATGTCGACCATAAGGCCTCACAACCCCTTTTAACATTTTAACCCAAAGACTTAGTTATTTAATTTCATTAATCAACTTGAATTTTATAAATTTAATATTTAGTCTTCTTAATAAATTATAGTCACCTACTAAATTTATAATTTGAATTAAATGTTTAAGTCCAATCTCTATTTTGATTGACAGACCAACAATTTAATTAAAAAGTTGCAACCCAATTAAATTGTTTAAGCCCAGAAATAAATGAAATCAGTTGGGCATCAAACCCAAATCGGTTGGTACAATAAATTTCTAACCCAAAAAATTAAATCCAACTCTTTAATCAATCCACAATGACCAAAAAAAGAAACCAACCATTTTGCTTTTGTTGCTGCCGGAAAAGAAAACCGAAGAAGACAAAAGTAGTCAACCCCTCTTTGTTTGGACCAAGCCCAACAACCATCAATTTCTTATAACCCTTCTATAAACCTAACGAGTGTATCACCCACGCGTTGCTGCGGGGTATAAAATATTAATTACAAATATATATATAAAAACAAATGAATAAAAATATCTTTCAAACAATTCAAATAACGAAACACAACTGAACCAGGATCGAATAGTGAAAATTGGAAAGCTGATATAGCTTCAAGAAGCAAGACAAATGATTCTGTTAGTTGGTAATGTCTTATTAAATCGGATCAGAACCATAATTAATTAATTATTCATAACCATAAATTTGACATTGAGTTAGTCTAATCGTTAATTTAATTTGTTGGTTTTACGATCAAATCAAATAAATTTATAACGGTAATTAGGGGTGAGCATGGAGCGGTTCGGTTCGAATTTTGGCCGAAACCGAAAATTCCGGTTTTTGAAATGGAGAATCCGTTCGATTTCGGTTTTTTCCGGTTTAGATTATGGGTTTTTCGGTTTACACTCGTGGGTTTTTGGTTTTTGTGTTTAAACCCGAAAAATCTTAGACATTTTCTTTTACTAAAATTGAGTTTTTGTTTACTAAACTCATCCTTTTCTTTACTAAAGTTAACACTATTTGATAAATCATTAAAACATAATTGCTTACGTTTGGATTTTTAATCGACCTATGTGTTAGTTTGATACTTTGATTTAATAAAAATGGATATTAAATATTATTTTAGTTAGTTTGATATTTTAATTTATTAAAATTACCAACTTACGCTTTGAAATAATTTAAGTAATTTCATCATGTAGAAATATAATAATAATGTTTATACCAATTAATTAGCATTCTCTACTTCACATATAATTAAAATAAGCATAACTATTAACAATATCGATTAATTAGTATTTTAACATCATAAATATCAATTACATATATAATTGAAAAATGCATCCTGTAATATAGGAGTAGGAAATTTTCGGTTTCCTGGTTTTTCGATTTTTTCGTTTTGGTTTTTTCAGTTTTTTGGGTTTCCGGTTCGGTTTTTGCTCACCCCTAACGGTAATGTCTCTAATGCATCGATTAAAGTTTGTCGACGTTGTAATAATAATGTTCAATGTTATACATGATCATATTTAATAAAAAAAATCTAAATATTAAATATTTTCATTTTTTTATAAAACAAATTCATTAAAATTATTTATTGTGCATTTGAATAATAAAGCTTTTTTTCATACAATTAAACATAATATAATAGTTTCAAAAGACAACTCCAAACATAAGTATAACTAAAATCATAATTTTAAGTAACTAAAAAAATGTTGTAATAATAAATGCTAAAACAAACTTTACTAAATTAAAATGGCTAAATAAAAAATAACACTAAGATAATGGTGTGTTATGAAAAAATTAAATTTATAATTTAAAAAAAAGAAAAAAGAAAAAACCAACTTGAACATGTAACGTGGGTGAATGCAAAAAAAAAAAAACAAAAACAAAAACAAAAACAAAACAACCAACTGAAACGTGAGTAAATGACATTGCGTAATAGGATATGATAAATGTGTGTGTCTATATATATATATATATATAATATATTAAATAAGGATGCAATAAGGGCATAATTGGAAGTTTAAACAATTATATAGTTAGATTAAGATATTTAAAATATTCTATATTCAAATAACCGAATTATATTATGGTAATTGCTAAAATTGTGGAGTTTTTAGTTATGATAGATTGCATTTGTTTTGACTTTCTATCCATGCATGTCTTCATACGGTCATTTAGGGTTATTTAAAATATTTAAAATATTTTTTATTAAAATAACCGAATATATATATATATATATATATATATATATATATATATATATATATATATATATATATATATATATATATATATATATATATATATATATATATATATATATATATATATGGTAATTGCTTAAAATGTGGAGTCTTCAGTTATGATAGATTGCATTTTTGTTGACTTTCTATTCAAACATGGATGCATACGTTTTTCTACATGCACAATTAAAAAAAAAAAAAAAAATCCTACACATAATCTACATGCATTATGCATCCCCAAACTAGGATTTGCTTAAAACCTTGGAGTTAAAACCTTCACAAGTATGCATTTGTGAAGTACAAACAACCTACGACCGCTAAGTCCCGAACTCGATGCACAATGAACTTCAAAGCAAATGCATACGGTAGCTTCATAAAAACATGCATCATTCGAATAGGTTAATCAACTTACTAATGAAGACAAAGATAAGTAGGGCATAAAAAAAACCCCCAAATATGAAATACGGAATCACATAGTAAAACAAACACTTCTATAAACATGAAATATGCAACATTCACTTCCATTTACCAAGATAATCGAAGTAGCAAAGGAGAAAAAAAAAGTGCTTGGACCAGTGCAGTGACTTTTCCCCTTTTCTTCGAAAACCCTTGAACCGTATGCATTTTATTTGTGTACTTGAAGAGCAAAAATTAATCTACTTGATTATGCACGAGCGATTCTCGGGATGTAGATGGATTAAGGGATATTGAGTGAAATCTGGAGCAGAGAGCAAGTATGGAAAATGGCTAAAATCGCAGGACTGATGTGGGGGAGAGGAGAATATTTTCTGAATTCAAGCTAGCATCTTCCGATTTTTCCCTTCCGCACGCGAGAAGTTATGCAACCGTGCACCCATTTTCAAGTTAATTACCCTTTTGCCACTACAATCTGAACCATTAAAATTCAAGATCTAACGGTGCATACAGGTTCCCAAAGTGCACAATGCATACAGGTGCCCCATAGAACCTGACCCTATATATATATATATATATATATATATATATATATATATATATATATATATATATATATATATATATATATATAGAGGTGGGTTCAATGGAGAACCTCCATGCATCGAAGAACCTTGAAGAACCTCCATGCACCACCACAAATGCATCACAATTCCCCCATAATGCATCATTATTTTCACGTGATGCATCAAATTTTCGAGTGATGCATCGATTTTTACATTATTTCCACTTGATGTATCAAATTCCCGCGTGATGCATCGATTTCTACGTGATGCATTTCAGTTTTTCTAGCGATGCATTGTGATTCTCCAAGGTTCTTCGATGCCTAAGGTTCTCCATTGAACCCACCCCTATATATATATATATATATATATATATATATATATATATATATATATATATATATATATATATATATATATATATATATAGGTTCAAGTGAGTACCACCTATTTCACAGCGCACCCGAAGGTACTACTCGTAAAATTAATTTTTTTTGAAATTTTTTTCACAAACATGTTTTAATTAAAATTACACAGATCATATGTAAATTTCACGCAAATCCGAACACTCTAAGTGCATGAAAACACGAATCACATAAATGTGCGTTCACATATATTCAAATTATATAAGTGTGTGTTCACATCATTTTTTAGGAGCTAGGAGATGTGAATGTATGTGAAATTTACATACGATCTTCATAATGTTAATAAAAACATGTTTATGAAAAAAATTTAAAATTTTTTTTTTTTGAAGGCGGTACCTTCTGGTGCGCTGCATAAGATTGGTACTCTCTCGAACCATATTTTATTTATATATATATATATATATATATATATATATATATATATATATATATATATATATATATATATATATATATATATATATATATATATATATATATAGGGTCGGGATCAATGGGGTACCATGTTAGACTGGGGAACCGGAGTCCATCCATGTTTGGTTATAAGTTTAAAAGAGTAATATAGTCAATTAAGTTTATATTAAATAATAGATGACAACTAATAAATTAATAGATTCCTTAATTATAGGGATTTACTTCCATAACATATCCAGAATAAATTTCAAAATGGGTCCTAATGAACATGTTCAATTGGATTCGATAATGGGTTTTATTGAACATGTTCAATCGGATTCGACAATGGGTTTTGGTGAACATGTTCAATTGAATTCGACAATGGGTTTGGTGAACATGTTCAATTGAATTCGACAACGGGTTTTAGTGAACATGTTCAACCGGAGGTGTCAAATAAATGTATTTATTATTTTCTTCAAACCGTTCGTGAAAGTTCAATTTCATTTACACGTTATTGAACATGTGCAACCGGGGTTTATTGTGTTTTTAGTCGTTGTTAACCGTTTTGGTGATAAACCAATATTGACGGTATTGAACATGTTCAATCGTGGTTTATGAAGTGTCATCATTGCACATGTTCAACATGTGTGTAAGGAATGATATTAAATAAAATGGAGATTTTCATGGGATACATAGAATCTTTGATTCTATTTTAAATTTTTTAATACCATTTTTACCCCCGACATTAATTAATGTGGGAAAGAATCTTAAGCAAAAATTATATTATATTTTAATGATTTTAATGATAAATGATTGGCTATAAATGGTTCCCCGGTACCCCAGCCTAACTTGGTACCCCATTGATGTTGAATCTATATATATATATATATATATATATATATATATATATATATATATATATATATATATATATATATATATATATATATATATATATATGTAACATCCCGATTTTGAGGTAGGTACGTGGAATTATTTCATTGGATTAATTATTTAATTTGGGACCCGGAGATATAAAATTGTATTTTGGGGTATCGGGATCGGATTTTTGGGTATCGGACCGGGTTAAACCGAAAACGTATATATACGTCACCTTCTTGGGAGCTTGCTTTCATTCCTTATTTCCCTAAATCAGAAACTTAGTGTGTTGTGTGTGATATCCAGCTCCAGCAGCAAGGAATCAAAGCTTCAGTTGTGAATTGGGTGCTTGATCTTCTTCTTCTTCCCTTAAGAGTTTGAAACCATATTGAGGTAAATTTTGAGCTCCAATTCTTGGGATTTGATGTTAGTAATTGTGAAAAGCAGTTGAATTGGGTCTAATAATGTTTCTGAGTAAATTCGAGCTTGAGTTCGTGGTTAAAATTGAGCAGAATCGAGTTTGGGGATTAAATCCCTGGTCTGTGAAAAACAGAGCAAGTATGCTGCTGTTCGTCCGTGAGCGCGACCGCGATCCCTTGATCGCGGGCCGCGATGTTCTTGAGATGATCGCAGGCGGTTTGAGCCCGAGCTCGGACCGCGATGTGAGCTCGGCCGAGTTTGAGGTCAGCGCGGCCGCGACCGCGATAGGGTCAGTGCGGCCGCGATTGGTTGAGTTCGGCCGCGATGCGGCTAGGGTTTCGGGTCGGGTTTTCGGGTTCTGTGAGTCGTGTATTTGGGTCCTTAGGGTCTCGAGAGTTGTCGAGAATTGTGTATAGAGTTGTTGGGCTGAGTTTGTGATATTGAGATTGTGTTATTGTGTTTTCAGGGTCTCGTGTTGACAGGGTAGGGAAAGGGCAGGGAACCGAGACTTAGTGTAGCTAGCTGAGCAGGTGAGTTTGCATGTTTTTGTTGAGATACTTGTACGATTATTTACTAATACTTGCATGATCTTTTATCGAGCTTTTCTTATGAGATATCATGAGTTTTCTTACGAGTTTTTATTGAGATACTATCATGCATGTATTACTGAGCTATTGTGAACTTTATTTTAAATATGAGATTTGGGACACTTGAGCTGTTGAGATATTAAACCGTACGGCTGGGCAGGGGTTGGGTCGCTCCCAATTCCCTTTTGAGTTCCTGATGACTGCTTTGTGCGGTCTAGGGATTTGGGTACGTGGATTTATCCACACGAGTTGAGTACCTATTGAGCTACCTTGTGGGATCTCATATACTTGTTCAGTAGAGAATGCTGAACGTTTTATTATTGAGTTAATCATTTTCTGAGCTTTATAATCGTACACTAACCCTTGCATTCTCACCAGCGTTAGCTGACCCAGTGTGTGTTGTTGTGTATAATCCAGGTGACCGGACTGCTAGTAGGCCTGCTGCACCAAAGTAGGTTTACATTCTGTGATTGAGGAGTTAGCTACCCGCGTAGAGGTAGTTACATTTTGCGGACTGTTTATATACTTCGGATAGATTGTGTAATATTCAGAGATTTCCGTGACTGTTACTGTATAATTAAAGTTTAAAATTATCGGGTTCTCGTGTATGTATCTTGGGAATAGCGTAGGGATTATTATATTATATCGTTGCTGACGTGGTAATTATGTGGCATTGTTGATTAGTTCGAGGGTGTTACAAGCTTGGTATCAGAGCCTAGGTTTAAGAGATTAAGTATCTAGTGGATGCTTAAGCTTAAACCATGGAGTCTAGATCCTTGGATTGTAATCCGAAGTAGAATATTAGGTGATAAACGAGCAGTGTGTAGAGTCTCGTAGAGTTAATTCGTGTTATTATCTTATTGTGCAGGTTATTATGGACCGTCAGGGCAGCGGGCCTCAGGGGGAGGATCATAGGGATGATGAGCCTGTACGTAGGTCTGACTTATATGTTGTGATAGGTCAGATCCTAGATGAACGTTTTCCTGTTCAGGGTGCGGGTAGGGGTCGAGGTGCGGTGCCTCCGCCCGAGGGAGAGCAGAGTTCTGGGGCTGGTGCTTCTTCTAGCCAGCCATCGCGAGGGTCCTTTAAGGACTTTATGACGGGTCGCCCTTCGGAGTTCTTCGGTGGAGTTGGTGCCTCGAAGGCACTGGACTGGTTGCGAGAGGTCGAGGCTGCATTTCGTATAGCCCATGTTGATCGAGCGGATAGAGTGAGTTATGCCTCCTACCTTCTGAAGGGAGGAGCGTTGAGATGGTGGAGTTCAGTTGTCAGTGCTCGGGGAGTCGACGAGGCCTACTTGATGTCGTGTGAGGAGTTCTGTACAGAGTTTGAGCTGCAGTACTGTCCGCTGGACACGAGGAGAGAGCTAGAGCGAGAGTTTATCCATCTACAGCAGGGATCCAGATCTGTTCAGGAGTATATCGACATCTTTAATGACAGAGCTCAGTTTGCGCCGCATCAGGTAGCCACAGAGGACCGAAAGGTAAATATGTTTATTGAGGGATTGAGGCCGGACATTAGAGAGTTTGTGGGGATATTACGTGACCCCGCCTTTTCATCAGCGATGAAGTATGCCCGCCGCCGAGAGCGGGAGATTGAGAGACAGCGGGAGCAGTCAGCTTCTCAAAGACAGCGCATTGAGCCATCGGGTCAGGGCCAGAGTTCTGGGTCTTCGAGGTTTTATAGAGAGGGTCGTCAGGGCGGGTATTCCGAGCAGCAGGGACAGACTTCAGGGGCTCGGCATGATCAGGGTCGAGATGACAGGCAGTCGGGGGTTGGCCAGGGTCACGGACAGAGTCAGGGTGGGCAGAGACAGCAGGGCCAGAGACAGCGAGGTCAGGGTCAGAGGCAGGGGCAGAGTCAGAGTCAGGGGAGTGTTGGGAGGGGATCTCGGGATTCTGGGAGCCGAGTTGAGAGTTCGGCATCGGTGGAGAGAGATTGTCAGCGCTGTCATCACCGCCATGCAGGGCTGTGCGCCCCCGAGCATCTTCGCTGTTTCCGCTGTGGCCAGTTTGGTCACACTGCTGTCGCGTGTACTTCGCACGAGTCTCTGTGCTTCCGATGTGGGAAGCCAGGCCATATGTCTCGGGATTGTCCGAATCCTGGAGCGGGATTTCCCGGATCGAGTTCGAGTGGAGCTGGACCGTCAGGGTCATCGTCGGCACCTCGGGGAGGGGGAGCACTGAGGGCTCGTGGTAGGGTCTTCCAGGCTACTGCGGAGGAGGCGCGTGAGTCGCCTGATGTTGTATCTGGTACGTTTATCCTTTACGGACTACGTGCCTTTATTTTATTTGATTCGGGATCTGATCGTTCGTATGTATCTGCCTCCTTCTGTGATTATTTTTCTATGCCTTCATCTGAGTTATCTGTGTCTGTTATTGTTGAGCGTGTTGATGGTAGTATTGTGTCAGTGAGCCGTGTCTATAGAGATTGTGTGTTAGAGATAGACGGTCACCGATTTTCCATAGACTTGATGCCTATGGAGATTAGTAGTTTCGATGCCATTGTGGGCATGGATTGGCTGACAGCGCGTCAGACAGATATCTTCTGTTCTAAGAAGATGATTCGTATCCCTGTTTCTGAGTCAGAGTCAGTGGTGGTGTATGGTGAGAGGCGCAGAGGAGAGATGAGCATAGTGTCGATGACGCAGGCGCAGAAGTATGTGGCGAAGGGATGTGCCACTTATTTAGCTTACGTGGTAGATGCGAAGAAGGAGAAGAGAGAGGTCAGTGATGTGCCGGTGGTTAGAGATTTCCCCGACGTATTTCCCGATGAGTTGCCGGGTCTGCCGCCTGACCGACAGGTTGAGTTTAGGATCGACCTAGTTCCCGGGGCCGTTCCTATTGCGCGCACGCCGTATCGGTTAGCTCCTACCAAGATGTGCGAGATGATGACGCAGCTGCAGGATCTGTTGGATCGAGGATTCATTCGCCCCAGTTCTTCTCCGTGGGGAGCCCCCGTATTATTCGTGAAGAAGGACGGGACAATGCGCATGTGTATAGATTATCGAGAGCTTAATAGGGTAACGGTGAGGAACCGTTATCCCTTGCCGAGGATTGATGATCTTTTGATCAGCTTCAGGGGGCTAGCTATTTTTTGAAGATTGATCTGCGTTCCGAGTATCATCAGCTGCGAGTTAGAGACG
>JAANYP010004810.1:0-156141 GCA_020465985.1 Centrapalus pauciflorus | reverse complement strand
ATGAATAGTAATATTAATCTACACAAAAAGATATAGAATTGTATAACATTCTATATAGACACATAATATTTCTATATAGAATACATTAATTTTTTAGCAATTAAATAATTTTTTATATAGAAAAAATTTATTTTTTTATAAAATACGTTTTTTAATATTAAAATGAATTCTCATAAAAGAAAGAGAAAATGAAAATGAAAAAAAAAAAGTAAGAGAGAGAAAGTGAAAAAAATATGCATACAATAAAAAAAGATGGAGTGAGAAAGATAATATTTTTTATTCCAAAAATACCCTTTTGATCCAAGGGCTCTAAAAGGTTCTTAGGTTCTCACCATCTTTAAGGTTCTTAAAAGAACCTCTCCCTACATTTATATATATATATATATATATATATATATATATATATATATATATATATATATATATATATATATATATATATATATATATATATATATATATATATATATATTCTTTGTGAAATTTATATGAAACATTGGATCAATAATTAAGTCGATTTAAGTAAC
Source organism: Centrapalus pauciflorus (assembly GCA_020465985.1). Lineage (NCBI taxonomy): Eukaryota > Viridiplantae > Streptophyta > Magnoliopsida > Asterales > Asteraceae > Centrapalus > Centrapalus pauciflorus. Next base: position 155,614 of record JAANYP010004810.1, on the reverse strand, counting down.
AAAAGTATATATATTAAGTTTTATGTGGGGAATCGGATAATTGTATTAAAAGGGTCTGAGTCGTAATTAAAGATATACATCAGGATAATGACGAATAATTAATTATATGATTTAATTACTATTGTAAGAATTAACAATGCAATCAAAACCTTTTATATATCATATTACGCACATGCGATGGCAACCCACACAAAAAATATTGATTTGATTAGCATAAATGATGGATCGAATCAAACTTATGAGATGAGAACCCAACAAATTACATTGACCAATGACTAATTAAAATAACATTTATGTACATTTTAAACCAATAAACTATAATTATACTTGTTCCTTTTGACCGCTAAACTAACTAGTATTTACCAGGGCCGTTTCGTAGATTTTGGTGGCCCTTCTGTTGGAGCCATCATGATAATAAAAGATATGCCCGCCCCCCCCCCCCCCCGCCGAACACGCAAAATTATATATACAAGTTTAGCAATAATTTGAATATAAAAACCGTTTTATATCATAATACTTCTGATTATTTAATAAAATAGTAGTATACGATAACGTAGGATCCCATTTAGGAATTTTGTATCTAAGAATACAATTAATAGAATTATCTCCGTAACACACCCTAAAACTATTTCGCAACTTGTCTAACTAAATATAATATCAAGATTATCAATATCTACCTTCGTTTTGTCAAAATTAGCATGATCATCATTCATATTTATATACTTTAGTCATTTTTATTAGAAAACTATATTTAAGTCAGTTCTATTTTGACAACTGAATATAAATTAAAGTGGAACAAAATTAAAGTAAAACACAACAATAGTCAAAGAACTCAAAAATTGATCACCTAGTCAATTCTATTGGACCAGACTTATTTAGCATATGGACTTACATATAAATTGGAGGCCCTCAAAATAATTGGGGCCTGTGCATTTGATCACATTGCACAGCCCAAAAACCGGGCCTGGTATTTACCCATGCACTGCCAGGTTGCTTCGTTTAAAATTTTTTTTTTTTGTATCTCTATGTAATAATATAACGTATATTTGTATATTTCTAAAACCTTTATAATTCTATTTATAGTTCTTTTTATCGTGGACCCATGATCCATGATCTACGCGGTTTGGCAATCAAAAATAAAATAAATGAAAAAAGCCTAAGGGTGTGTTTGGTTCGCGGATTTCCTGGGATTTGCATTTAAAATCCTGTGTTTGGTTCGCATATTTCAGTAAGGATTTAAAATCCCAGGATTTCTTAAATCCTTCCATTCTTTGTTATTTAAAATCTCAGTCTCCCCCCTAGGATTTTAAATTTCAGTTACCTTGCATTTTTCAGATTAGCAAATTTTTTCTGTAAGATAATGCAAATTCTTTGACAAAATCCTGACAAATGCAAATGCTGCATAATGCAAATCCTTTGACAAAATGCAAATCCCAGATAAAAAAAATCCGCGAACCAAATGCCCCCTAAGTTATACCAAATACCACTAACAGTGTATCAGTCGTAGATAGTATAGCTAGAAACTGATCTCGGAAATTATCGAACTCAGGGAACGGCGAATACAAATGAGATACTGATACTTGGATGTTTGCTAATATCTAGCCACTGAAAAGGATGAGGATGATTCTACTCCTAAATATTTAAACGAACTAGCCAAATAATAAAGATACGAAGCTATCAAACTAAAATCAGGAAAAATATCAGATATATTAATAGCAACACTCACTTGGGTCGTCTTTTAGGATTAATAGAGTAAAAAGGTGAATAAACACTTAGGATGTTTTTGGTCAATGAAAAGTAAGTTAGAATTTAATCAAACTGTTTTAATATTTTAAGTTTAAGAGTTTGTAAACTTTGATGTAAAACCAATGCGTGAACACATTTTATTAATTTCAGAAAATCAAGTATGGAGTTCTCCAGTATTCCCCAATTCTTAAAATCAATAGAAAATGTCTTTTACGATTAATTAAGCCAACTAAATTTAGCTTTCAGAGATTAAATCTGTCTACACGTCAAGCGCTCGGAAATAACTCTAAATATTCAATTTAGCCGCATAAGCATAATCATGATTTAAGGAAATCAAAGATTAAACTAATCATATGATCACAATATTGCTAAGGACTAATTTCCATACAATGATTTCACAATTTATTAACTAGTTGCTATCTCATAATCACAATAATGTTAGAAATAATAACCAATTAATAAATTACATAAATTTGACTAAGTTCATAAAAATCAGTATTTATAATCAATAATCATCATCACAAAAATGCTAGAATATCGACTATGACACTGATTCTACCAATATTAATCACATGAATCAAAAATACATCAATGAATCAAACAATTTTCAACCAAAATCATCCAAATACTCAACTAATCCATATAAAAACGTAATCCAAGCAAGTGTTTAACTAAACTACTCCCTAATCATGATAATAATAATAAAATAAACGATATCTAAGCTAAAGATTACCATTACAAAAAAAGTTTAAGGGAAAGATTGTACCAAAACCGGATGAAAAGCTAGATAATGTTTGGATCTACGCAAATATCTGAATGCTTTAGCTAATCTAAACGTATCTAAGCTTAGAAAAACGAAATCTATCACTACACCTAGTAATCACACCTATAACTATGTGAAAAGTTCGTGAAAATAAGCGTATTTTTTCGAAATAGCCGCTGAAGTCTTTTATATTTGAACGCGATTGCGGCCGCGCTAGGTCCATCGCGGTCGCGATGAAAAGCGTCATCGCGAACTTGGTGGCGATAAGGAGCGCGACCGTGATCCGGTCAGCAGCTTCAAAGTCAAGTCAAGTCAACCCAACTCCAAGGAAGTTCAGCTTAGACCGTAGATTTGACGTTTTTGCTCCAATAATCGTTCTTTTGATAATTTGGCAACCTCCGAACTGCAAAATACAAAAGTAATCAAATAAGTGTCGTTTTTAAGCAATTCGAGTCGAAAATTACCCACATGCGAGGTAAAATAAGACTATAAATAATATACAAAATACGTCATAACAATCTGACGGTTGAGATTAATTGTATTTGCTCTCCGACTAGAACAATAAATAGTTATAATTTCTTAATTTATGAATTTAATCAAATTTGATAACTAAACCTTTTAAAAGATTATTTTGTTCGTTGTGTATAACTTGTGTTTGTCATGGTGTAATGAGCTAATAACATTTAAAATTGTTTTAAAAAACAGTCAATTAATTGTAGTAATTAAAAATCCTAAAACTAAATATTACTAATTAAAGTTTTGGATTGATCTATTCTATAATTTAATACTTTTTTAGTTATTTATTCAAAAAAAAAATTACTATAACCACTACAAATTTGTGTCTATAAAGTTAAAAATGAATTTTATTAGTTATTGATTTATTAATTATTATACAATCATATTACATATTTATTATTGTTTTTTTTTTCATTTTACATTATTGAAATAATAATAATAATAATAATAATAATAATAATAATAATAATAATAACAACAACAACAACGCAAAACAATAAACGTTATCATTAATCTAATTAAAATAAACACTCAATATTTAAAATAATAATCCTAATATGAATAAATAATTAAGATGTTTAATTGTCATAATAAGTTGTTTTAAATTCTTTAAATGACATTTAGTTTATAAACTAATATAGCTGGAAATGAGTCAACATAATTATCAAAGTAGTATGTTCAAAATTAATTCTCTAATTCAAAAAGGTCTAGAAAAAATAAGTTACTATTTTGTAATAAATACTTTTTGTGATATAAATCAAGAGTGAAATATTTAAATATTTTGTTAATTGAAATGTTATAAAATTGAAAACAATTTTTTTAGCATTTCAATGATATACTAACTTACATTATTTAAATAAAAAAGAAAATATTATATTTTATTAGGATCTAGTTATTTAAGCAAATGTTAAAATTAGCTAACCGAAAATAAAAAATTGAGGATAAGTATCAATAACACACCCATCTAACAGTACTTTCAATTTTATACATTTGTTCACGTACAATAGGAATTGAACCCCCCAATCTTAGAGTCACACTTAACTTTTTTAACGATTGATATTAAAAATTGAATTAATTTTGACGTTGGAGATGTAACATCCCAATTTTGGGACAAGTATGTGGAATTATTTCATTGGATTAATTATTTAATTTGGGACCCAGTGATATAAATTCGTATTTTGTGATATCGGGATCGGATATTGGGTATCGAGCCGAGTTTAACCCAAAATGTACATATTGTCCTCCCTTTGCCTTTTTATTTCATTTCCAAAAGCCAGAGCTATAAGTGTGTGTGTGTGTGCGTGTGTGATTGTGATTTCCAAAGTGAGTATTTGAGCTTCAATTTCGTGGATTACGTGTTATTAATTAGTAGATGATGGTTGAATTGAGTTTATTCATGTTTATAAGTAAAGTCGGGACAAGTTAAATGAGTATAATCGAGCTGGTAGCGAGTTGGGGGATTAACTCCCCTGCTGTGCAAAAACAGAGTCGAACTGGTGCTGTTCATTCGTGAGCGCGGTCGCGATCAGGGGATCGCGGGCCGCGATGTTCTTGAGGTGGATCGCTGGCGGTTCGGGTTGGGCGCGGGTCGCGATGTGAGTGCGGTCGTGATCGGGTCCGCGCGATCGCGACCGCGATTGGGCGGGCGCGACCGTGATTGAGTGAGTGCGGCCGCGATGCGGCTAGGGTTAGGGTTAGGGTTTTGAGCTTTGTGAGTCTTGTGTATGGGTTCTTGGGGTTGTGTGAGTTGATTGAGAGTCTTGTGTTCGGGTATTTGGGTTGTGTGGGTTTCTTGAGATTGTGTAATAGAGTTGTTGGACTGTGTTTGAGATGTTGGGTATTGTGTTGTGATTCCAGGGTCTCGAGTTGATAGGGTTGGGGACGGGCAGGGAACCGAGACTTGAGTAGGGAGACTTCATGGCAGGTGAGTTTGCATGTTTTTTTTTTATACTTGTACGATTATTATTTAATACCTGCATGATCTTTTATTGAGCATTTTTATGAGATGTTACGAGTTTTATTACGAGCTTTTATTGAGATTATATCATGCACGTATTACTGAGCTATTGTGAACTTTATTTTATAATATGAGATTTGAGACACTTAAGCTATCGAGTTACTAAACCGTACGGCTGGGCAGGGGTCGGGTCGCTCCCGATTCCCTTTTGAGTCCTGATGACTGCTATGTGCGGTCTAGGGATTTGGGTACGTGGAATTGTCCACACAAGTTGAGTACCTATCTAAGTTATCTTGTGAGATCTCATATACTTGTTCAGTAGAGAACGCTGAACGTTTTTCTATCGAGATTGTTTGTTTTTAATGAGTTATATAATCGTACACTAACACTTGCATTCTCACCGGCTTTAGCTGACCTGTGTGTGTTGATGTGTGTATCTCAGGTGACTGGAGTGCTAGTAGGCCTGCTGGACCCTAGTAGGTTTACATCTGCGTATACGAGGAGTTAGCTACCTTCCCTTAGAGGTAGTTATATTTTGAGGACTGTGTAAATACTTCGGATATTATGTAACGTGATCAGGGAATACCGTGATTTAACTATGTGAAAGTTTTAAATATTGAGGTTTTCTGTGTGTGTGTGTGTTGGGAATAGTTAGTGATTATTATATGAAATCTCTGTTGACATGTTATCTTTGTGACATTGGGGATTAGTTTGAGGGTGTTACACGAGATGATGACATGTCATATTTTTATCTCTACTACGTCGGCAATATATTTATATAATTTTTATACTTATTAAGACACATAAATTATGCTAGTCTATTTTGGTGAAACGCTCGGTTAAATTTGTCATTATTACTGACATGACATTCTAGATGTGGTCGATGCCACATGCACATACTTGGTATTTTATTTTAACTATTCAACGTTTTAGTTGTACGATATGGAAGAATTAAAAAAAAAAAAAAAAAAAAAATCAAATTTGCAGTGAAAAAGCTTTTATAACTCAAACCCTCACACGATCCAATAGTATATGTAAAACATGAATAATAGAACATAAGGTTAAGATATATCTCTTTTAGTAGAACTTATGAGCTAGCTACGATACTCAAAACCAAACCTCGATGCTAGTTTTTGATCTGTGTAGATTTTGAATTCCAAAACGAAAGTACGAAAGATGGATGTTTTGTGTGTTATGAGGGGAGGCTAAAAATCATTACATGCACAAGAAGGGGAGGGGGGGAGTGTTGGTTTGGCCGTGGCTTGTAGGGGTGGGATTAGGGTAGGGGTGAGCTCGGTACTGGACCGTACCGAACCGGTACCGAAACCGAATTAAGAGTTGTGAAAGAACCGAATACCGAACCAATTAATTTTATATGGTACCGGTTCGGTTCCGGGCCGGGTTTTCGGTACCAATCACGTATTGGGACCGAATTAGAAAAATGTACCAAATACCAAACATACATTACCAAATATTGCACCAGAATACCGAATTCCGAAGACCATGGTTTTGACATTAAAAGAAGACTAAAAGAACTACGTTGTTATGCGTCGTAAGTCTCAAGGTCATTGTCATACTGACTTTTGTCGGGTTTATTAAATAACAAATCAAAAGATTGAAATAGTTTTGAAATTGTACGTTCTTGTTATAGACATGGATTTTATATTTTCAGTTTGGTGATGATCAGAGAGTTTTTCAGGGAAGGAGTCTAGACAAGGTAGCCGTTCTGTTGCGATGGCTTGTGATAGTACCGTATTAGAATTTTCAATATATTCGGTTCGGGATATTCGGGATAAATACGGTACCGAAACCGTGAGTGCGTACCGAAAACCGATTTTTACCTAATTTAAAATCCAAGTACCGTACCGAATATAATATTTCGGTATCGGTCGTTACCAGTTCGGGTTCGGGAAATCGGCTCCGTTGCTCACCCCTAGATTAGGGTTTACCCTAATCCTTATTTTTAAGGGGCGTTTAATTCGTGGATGTTTTGGGATTCATTGCGTTTCACTGCGATTTGAATTTAAAAATCATGTGTTTAATTTGCAGATTTCAGTAACGATTTAAAATCACAAGATTTCTTAATTCATTACTTCTTTGTTATTTTAAAATACATTCCTAAAAGATAATGCATGTAAATCCTAATAAATAAAAATGTTGTATAATGTAAATCTTTCAACAGAATGCAAATATAGAAAGAAAAAAAATATTTACGATCCAAATGCCGCCTTAGGTTCAAAGCACCATCATTCATGACATTTTCATTGTTTAAATTAAAGATCGTACTAAAAGAAAATTGCCTAATTATTTAATAATCAACATAAATGACTATAATAAAACCCATTCTAATTGTATTTAATTATATTAATTATCATCTAATAACAATTAATACCATGATAATATCATTTATTATATGGTAAAATTACCAAGAAAGTTAATATAAAATACAAAATTTGACAAGAAGGTATTGTAAAAAAAATTTGGCCTAAAAAAGTATTGTAAAATTTTATTTTGGCTGAGCAATGACATGAAATGCAAATTTTAAGCGAATAAAGATGGTGAAATATTATTCTTTTACCGAAAATGGGAGCATAAAATTAAAAATTCACCTTCTTAACTGGTAAAGTGTAACAAACCGACTTTTAGCCCAACTTAATATGTGATCATCGAACCAATAATGTAATTTTATTACATTATTTGAATTATAATTTAATTAAGTATTTGAAATATTTAATTAAATTATATAAATCTTTAAATTATGAATTATGATTTAATAAATTATTAAGATAATTAAATAAAAGATATATAAGATACGAAAGTAATAGTGAGTTAAGTAGCAAACATAACTAGTTGAAGTATATAAACGGAAATTTAGTTTATAAAATCAGATTTTCTCTCTCTCTCTCTCTCTATACTCTCTCTCTAGACTTTCTCTCTCTCTACTCTCTCTCTACATCTCTCTAAGTTTTCTCCCAAACCGACCGTCGGATTATCAAGATTTATACGTCATCGGGAAGATCACGAAGAATACTACAAGATTATACATTTGCATGTTCGATTACACACGAAATTGAGGTAAGAATTTACGTTTTTAAGCTTTATATTTCGGTTTTTAAGTTAGAAATTCGAATTTAGCATTTATATGAGATTAAAGTTAGTTTAAACTTGATTTTAACTAGAATATGTATAATATAATTGAACCTAGCCTTAATACTTAACATATTAGTGATTTTAAGTTTAGAAATTCATGTTTTTAGGATGTAGATTATGAACAAATTCGAAATATCAAGATCAAAGTCGAAATGCATGAACACACTCGACTTTGGTTGTTAAATTCGAATAATGGTGCAATTTGACAATAAACTCGAATGAGGCATTCGAATTTAAGAGTGTTGTTCGAATTTGTATATAGATTCGAAGATATGCTTCGACTTTAAAGCCATAAAATCGAAATATGGGTCGAATTTAATACTAAACTCGAGAAGATGTTCGACTTTGATGTTAAATTCGAATAGGGTTTCGAATTTAACCTTAAACTTGAAATGGAATTCGAATTTACCCTCCCTCATTCGAATTTAGTGCATATAATAGCCACATGATTGAATTTAATGCAAAGGATTTGAATTTAGTGATATAAAGATGAAATCTTATTCCCTAAAATTGTATATCTTGAAAAAGATTCATAAACAACACATGAAATGACAAAATAACTAGTTTAATGATTAATAATATATATATATATATATATATATATATATATATATATTGAACTTTGAGATTATTATTTACAAAGAATACAAATGAAAGAAATATTCTAATGAAATTAATGAACATATGATCAAGATATAAGATTTTGAGATTAAAAGATCAACGAGCGAATGTTGAGCTTATTAAATTGAATGAACACTGAATATATATTATTCAGATGATATAAGAGCTAATAAATATCAGAAATGATATTAATAACAGATTGAGCAACGAGCAAGATGACAAACATCTGAAAGTCTGACATAAGTCAGATTGTGGTCTAATCCACTACAGATTGTGAGCAACAGAGCCAGAGCCAGAAAGTAAAAGAGCACAAATAACCAGTAACTGTGAGTTGTAGATTTCACTTTAACTGCATATTATGTGAATTGAGACTTTTGTTGCTTTATTCTGATTTATTTGGCATTCTGATCTTGAGCTTATTGATATATTGTCATAGTATATTTACTATGATTTGTTGAGCTGAGTATTTCTTCTTCTAGATTCGATTCTTTGACGAGTCATTTGATTGTTAAGCTTAACTCCATCACTATTGCTCAGTGTTGGGTTAATGTTAGGCTTATGATGTGCTGATTTACGTGATGAAAGCACAGAGGGTAGCTAGAGCTGAGCATTCCGATGATATCCATATAGAGCTTTTACTGGTAGCTAGCCCAGTACGTGGCTGATCCCCACTAATGATGCGTGTGTATGGATTTATCATCATCCGAGCATTCCTTATGAATTTGTCTAAAAGTCTCAAGAGCAACAACAGTTTTATAACTGGGAGCTGAGCAAAGTCGCGCATGAAAAGAGCATTAATTGGCCAATGTCCCTTCGAGATTGAGCTGTGCATGAGCCTAGTGCAGTGCATATAGAGCTGAGCCGTGCATGAGCCGAGTGCAGTGCATGTGCTTCCGCGTTCATAATTGCATGTTAAATGTGAAATTCTATATTCTCACTAAGCAATTAAGCTTACCCGTTGTTGCATTATTTTTCAGGTAAAGGCAAAGGATTGGCTAGACCTAGTTCATAGGTCAGGACTTTGAAAGAGCTTGAAGTGCATTATAACCTGTCCCAATACCTTGGTATTTGATTAAAGATAGAGCTTTGGGGTTCGGGGCTAGTCTACATTTTGTGCTTTGATGTAATAGTCTAGAAGTCTGCCCCTATTACTTAAAAATTATCTCTGATTGTAATTAACTTTTATTCCGCAACTGTTAATTTTATCTTAGTTTCTTGATTGATATTGCATTGCTACTGGGCCTTGACTTGAGACCTTTGAGAAATCTTGGGTCTCACATAATGAATACTTTTTATTGTCAAATTTGAATTTTATGCTATTTTTTTTACTTAAAAAATTTCGCATTACCTTTATTGTCAATATTTGTATTTTATATTGATTATCTTGTTAATTTGCCCTTATAACATCTAAGTCCCTCTTGGCTTTAGTTGTGAAATTAAGTAATCATCTAATGATTAGTTCATCCCATTATAGTGATATCCAATATCAATATTAGTCTCGTTTAATTGCATTATGTTTAGTGACGCTCATCAATATGACCCTCTAATATTTTATGACATCAGCTACCATGCTCAAATTACACTAGAAGTGATATTATACTTTATTTTAAATTATTGATGAATGGGTCTTTTTTTTTCTAAAAACTATTAAAGTTGCACTACCAACTGCGAGTAACGAGCTTACTTAAATTAAAATTTATTGCTTATGTGTATTTTACGTTAATTAATCGTGAAGAAGATGACTTTGCTTATTAATATTACATGGTTGAAGCTTAGATGTTTAAGGTTTTAGTTGTTGAAGTTTGATTAGATATTTAGATCGATCTTGGAGTCTAGCTTATTCCATTCACAGTATGCTTTTTATTTTGTTTAACATTTGTCAGATTTTCATCATATTTTCATTAGGGTTGCAATAGGTGTTGATTAATCATGGTAGCTGTTGAAAGTTTTTGGAAGATTGGGAGTTTTTTGAAGTTTGAATTGGAAGGTTTTTTTTGTTGAATGAACATTTTTCTAACATGGTTGTTTGATGTTTCAACAAGCTACTTTAATTTCTTCTTTTTCCAGAATTTATGAATTTCCTTAGTTAAACGAGGCTAAAAACGAGCTGAGTTTTACTTTTATCACGAGTCGTGTTCGAGTCAACTTCGACTTTTTTTTGTCGACGTTGATCTCGAGCCTAGCTCGAGCTTCTATAACCTATGACGAGCCAAGCTCGAACTTCATTTGTGAGCTCGAAAAGAGTTGAGCTCAAGCCTACATAATTTAGACGAGCCAAGCTCAAACGCTACCAAGCTCGGGATTAGCTAGGATTATTACACCCCTAGTCGAGTGTTACACGTAAGTGACCCGAGTGGATATCAACTCAGCCTCATGAAATGAAAAAACCATATAAGTGTATTTTCAACGGGATAAGTTTTTGGTGGTCCTCACCCTATAAATTGTTTGGGCTCGACCCATACATGGTTTTGTATTCAGCTTAGGCTTTTGACTTTGTCTATATCGTAATAAATTGTTAGAGTTTGATGTATTTTTATTTATTAACTCGAATAAAGAATATTTCCTCTTGCATAAGGATGTAGGTCACATCGACCAAACCACGTAAATCTTGTGTGTTCTCGTTTGCTTGCTTTAACGATCGTTTCATGACATCAAGAATAATCATTCCACAAATTGTTCATAAGTAACTATCAGCCTCAGATCATTTATTAAAATATCACATGAAAATATGATATACCTAGCACATAAATGGGCATACCTTGCTCATTTATTTCGATAAAAGGATACTTGCAAAAGCATTTGAACTATAAGTGACACTTTTTTTACAACAAAAAGAGTGTAAAAAAAGTGAAGTGGGTATACATATATAGTGACTAAAAATGTATGTGGGTATAGACCTCAAGTATTTTGTGACAAAATTTTGTGTCACTACTTTAGAAAAAGTGTGGGTAAAAGATTGCTCTATACCTACTCTTTTCATAAGTGCCACTAAAAGTAAGATATAGTGTCACTTTTTTATGTCACTAAAAGCATGTGTCACTAAATGACACTTTTCTTGTATGCATCGGGTTCAAGAGGTATCGTCATAGTTAGATCTAGCATCCTATGTGTGTGTACTTCACATCAAGAAGGGTACATTTATGATTAATTACAAACAAAATGTCATTTAGTGACACACGAAAAATGTTATTAAAAGTCAAAAAAGTGTCACTATATGTGTCAAAATCTTTTACCTACACAACAAAAAGAGTAGGTAAAAGTGGAGTGAGTATAGATTTATAGTGACTAAAAACGTATGTGGGTATATGCCTCAAGTATTTTTGTAACAAAATTTATGTCGTTATTTTAGAAAAGTGTGAGTAAAAGATTGTTCTATACCAACTCTTTTTCGTAAATGTCACTAAAATTAAGATATAGTGACACTTTTTTGTGTCACTAAATGACACTTTTCTTGTAGTGGTGTTGTAATCATATTTTGTTATTAACTGACAATCCCAAAGGATTTGTTGTTTTCTAATCGATTCAGCTGCGTGATTTTAACTGGATATCTATAACAAACCCTATAGAATCCAAACTAGGTTTGCATCGAAGTCATTCTTGATTAGGTATTGTATTGATTCATTCTTGTGTTCGAATCAGATGAGGGTTTGCATTAGTTAGAGTATGTTTGTATTGATTCTATTTGTTTCGTTTTTAGTCTGATTTTGATTTTTGCTTGGAATCTGATTTTAGATTTGTTATGGTTTCTTAAACAACATCAATCGGCCTAGTTTTTTTCATCGAAGATAATTTAGTAATAGAGGGAGGAGTGTTCGGAATATTTACCTACCTAACTCGTTGTAAGATAGGTACTTTTTTCACACTTTTTGTATAAAAGAGATGAAAATGAGAATCAAAATGATAAAAAAAAATAACATTAATGGATTAAATTCATAAAAACGGCATAACATGTTGGTTTTTTAATATAAACCCAAGGAAAGTTGATAACAAAAGACATGGGATTTATCATAACAAGTTATTATCATAAGTTCAAATGAAACTAGCTTCGGTAAACTCATTAACAAACATGTTGAAAGTAACTTCTTTGTCTAGTGTGCCTGGAAATTGACAAAGACAAATTTGGTAGTTCGACAATGGATGTTCTAGAAATATGACTAGATATAAATCCCAACTTAGTACTTATTTCTGGCTGAATTTGGCCAAAGAGTATCAGGCTTGGAAAAAAAACTCATCCATGATGGGGAGTAGGGGTGTAAACGAGCCGAGCCAAGCCCGTTTAAGCTCGAGCTCGGCTCGTTTAAAAGTACCAGGCTCGAGCTCGGCTCGTTTCGAGCTTTGTACGTAAAGCTCGAGCTCGGCTCGTGAATAATTTTCCAAGCTCGAGCTCGGCTCGGACTCGACTCGTTTATTATATTTTTTAAATTTTTTAAATAATCTTTTTATATAATATATAAAATTTGTTATTTTAATATATTTGTATTTATTTAATCTATATATTATATATTTATTAATTTAAAAATATATTTATATGTAACATCGTTTAAGCTCGTTTAGGCTCGCGAGTTCGATATGTGAAGCTCGAATTTAGGCTCGAGATCGGCTCGGGCTCGTTTAATTTGAGTTTTTTCGAGCTTTTAACGAGTCGAGCTCGAGTAGCTCGGCTCATCTACACCCCTCCCGTAACTTGACCCAGATTTGACCGGGTAATCCCTGAGTTGACCAGGGATGGAGACGGAGACGGAGACGGGGAATCCCCGATTTAAAATAATTGGGATGGGACGGGACTGAGAGACACTTTGATCCCCGAATCCAACCTCGGTTATACTTTATGTTTTAATATAGATTATTATAAATATTTAATATTACAATGTAAATTATTCCTTACATTATATATAATACATTAAATATCATTGTAAATGTCTTTTCTATATTTTAAAATACTATTGTTTTTTTTTATTCTATTGGTTTTATAAATCTTTTGCATACATTTCTTTGTTTTAGTTTTATTATAAATCATAAATTATATATGTAAATAACTCAAATACATTTGAATTGATTAATTTGTTTTAAAATTTTATTTACATATATTTTCTACTAAATTACGATTTATAGTTTAAACTTAATAAATTTTTAGGAACTTTAAAAACCTGATTACCCAATAGGAACGAGGATGAGGATAGAAACTCATTCCCCGACGAGGATGGGGCCAGGGATAAGGGGGAGGATTAAAAAGCAGGGATGTGGATGGGAACTGAGATCCCCGTCCCGCCGCGAGCGAGAGAGAGAGAGAGAGAGAGAGAGAGAGAGAGAGAGAGAGAGAGAGAGAGAGAGATGATATGTTGAGAAATAAGAATCCTTGTTATTTGTTTCTGGAATTAACAAATTGTAGGATGTATCCAATTGATGATAAATCGATTTGTTTCATATTTATTGACTCTTTCAATTTTCTTTTTGTGTTCAAAATCGGAATCGAGCCGGATATTGATGTGTAATGAAAGGATCTAAATAAGGTGTAATACAATAAGACTCAAACTCCGGTCTTTCACTCAAAAAGATGTAATCATACCCACTACCTTAATTTGTTCGTTGATAATTTATCGTCAAACCAAACACAGTCGCACCACGTACGAATGTATGTTATAGATGATGTTCACTTATTCATGTAGAAATATATTAGAAAGCACACTTTTGATACCATTTGAAATCTAAAACACACATTTCGATTCATAGTAGATTAGAAAGCATCGGCATTAGCATTGACATAGGCCTCGATCGCCTTGAAAGTCTTCTTGTATACTTCATTAGTTTGGTTAAGGACCTCTTCTGTTGGCTTCGTATCGCCTTTACAATTAAACACAGTCGTATGCTTATATACAGCTCCACCATCAGCAGCAGGAGATATCTTAATATGATGAACGATAGATTCTAAATAATCTAACAACGCGTCGCCTTCAAAGACAGTGAAACTAACACTAAAGTTGTTCAAATCAACCGCATCAACCCTTTGTTTTGATGTTGTGCCTGCGTTACACAATATAACAACTGCGTTAAGTTTCATATTAAAACATAACAAATGGGTCGATTTAAATACTTGAAACAAAATATATTTTCGTTTTGATAATCCATTTTTATTACCATCACCAAGTACGACGGTCCTGACTGTTCCCACACCCCCATCGCCTTCTACAGTTGTGATGGACTTGTAAAATTCGGGAGCTGCCTTTGGTGCGAGCGTGTCAAAGTTAGCGACGATTTTGAAAAGGTTCTCGGCAGGAAACGAATTATAGATCTCGACCTCAGTAGAAACCGCAGCCATGATCGATCAAATAAGTATTTCAGAAGTAAAAATATGTAAGGAATTTGATGAAGTTTGTTGCCCTGAAGTGAAAGCATATATGGTAGTATTTGTAGTCGATTGGAGTTGGAAAAAAAAAAAAGAGATGAATAGCACAAGAATATTGACCGATAATTGCACCATGGAAAGTGTTCAATTATTTAATATTTTATTCCAAATATATATTATATATGTAACTTTTTTTATTACTTCAATATTAAGATATGTATAACTTTTGGCATTACGGAATACGATGGAAAGTGTTCAATTATTTAATTAATATTTTTATTGCTCCAAAATCAAAATATATATGTAACTTTTTTGATGCTTGACATACGTCTCTTTTAAATCCTACTTTTAAATTTACATCTTTTCTTCGTAACTCTCCTGACATGAAAATATTCACGGTAGTTTAATCTTTGAATTTAGAATCAAATGATTGAGATCCATGAATTTTGGATTGGTTGTGTCCGAGAATAAATCATAGAATTAGTGGGTCATATGATTTGAAATCATAAAAATGATGTGGTTGAATTCACTGGAGAAACCGGCCGGTACGGTGGCTAGCCGATGCCGCCCGATTCTGACCGGCGGTCTGAACGAACAAGGCCACAGCACCCCGAGAGAGAAAGAACCGTGTTTAGTTTATTTGGATTTTAAACCCATTGGGCCATTTATGATACTAATTAAATCGATGAATTGGGCTGCAGTAGTTTTAAAAGGGTTTTTGGACCTAAAGCCCAAATAGTGTTCAAATTAGTTAGACCATTAAATTAATTTGTTCTGTTCTGTTCTTCTACGATTTTCCCACAGAGAGAGAAAGGAAATGGATATTGTTTGTGATGTTGGGCTCTTACTTAAAAAGTCTTGTGGGCCTAATTTAATTCAAGTTGGGCTGCTGTATATAAAAACTGATTTGGGTTACTAAATTGGGTTTTGGGCTTAGTATTTAACTTTTTATTGGGCTTACGTTAGTAATTCTTTTGGTCTATTTTCACTAATATATTGGGTTATAAAGTTGTTAGATTTGGGCTCATTTAATTAGTAATTTGGGTTGATAATTTGGTAATTGCATTCTTGGGTTACTAATTGGGTTAAGCTAGATTGTAATTATTTTCCATTTAAGTTTACCTAAAAATTATTAAATAAGCATGATTATTATAAAATATCTTGTGAGTCATATAAATTCCAACGAGTAAAGGATTTACTAATTAAATTAGGATTGGTTATGGAATTGATAGTAATTTATATAATCATAAATCCTTCTACTTTAAATAATGTTAACTAACAAATTGATATTTTCGAATTAGTCATTGAACTTTAATTAACTAAAAGTAAATATTAGAGCTAAAAATATTGATAATAGGCAATGTACTTTCTTATCAGGACTCTAGTAATTTGATTGAGACGTGTGGCCTTCGATCATGCTTCCAGCTGATATCGAATTGTCGCTTGACGAGTACGGATTGCAAAAGCTGTGAGTAATTAATTTATTCCACGAATGATCGTACATGATATAATTATATTGGTTATTTGTTTTGTTTATTTTGACATGCTTTTCGATTCACTGTCATGTTAGCCTTATAGATGTTATTCTTTTCATCACCTTGAGCTGTTATATGAGAACCCTTTACCCGGTATGCATATTGTGTATATATGTGATTATTTCAAGCTAGTGCGGCTACATGTATTATTTGGTATGTTGGAAGTCAGGAGGGTCGCGAGCTGTGTTATTGTGTATGCATTGTTGGGAAGCCTAGATGCTACACATGTTACTCTATTCGTGGACGTACTGCTGGAAAGGCCGGATGCTACACATGCTGAATTTTTTCTTGATAACTTGTATCATTCACATTGTTTATGTTATTTGTGCTATTAAATCTATTACTCGCTAGGCAACGGTTTATTCAAAGATTCTATTTTCTTATTGAGTTCCTTTTTCTCCCATTCATGATAGTTTCTATCATACCCCATTTGAAGCTTATTATCCTTATAGTCATTGATCTGTTTTTCCAGATCTTCTATGGCTTGCATATATTCATATCTCCTTTCTTCCATCTTAGCTAGAGTTTTGCACATGCTCTCATTATGATCTCTGTACTTTTTAACCATATTTTTGCATGATTGAGAGCAGAGTTTAGAATTTACCTCAGATGGTAGTTCAGTTGAGGAGACATTTGAGGTTTCTGCCATCAGTGCTTGATTTTGGAATTCTTCCTCTGTCTGATCACTCCAGTCAAACACATTGTCTTCTTGAGAGACAAGTGCTGTTGATGAGGAAGCTTGGATGGGCTGTGAAGTCCTTGATGGTTGTTGACCTTGAGATCTACATTCTCTGGCAAAGTGACCAAGCTTATGGCATTTATAGCATTCCACTTTTGATTTATCAAAAGATGGTTTGCCATCTGTTTTGGCTTGAAAGTTGGTCCTTCCAGTTCTTTTCAGGAATCTTTTGGCTCTCATGGTCAGCATTGCATGTTGCCACTTTAAATCCATCTCTTCAAGATCATCAGGATGGATTTGTTCCAAGTCTTCAACATTTAGAGCAAATAATCCATCATTGGCAACAAAAGCTTCATAATGAGTTTCAGCAGAATTGCCATCACCACCTGAAAAAGAATCACAGTTATTAGATTTTTCAGAGGACAAAAGAGCAGTGTTGTGATTATAAGAAAAGGATTTCTTTTTAGCATCAATTTCAGTCTCAAACACTCTTAGACTGTTGTATAGATCATCCAATTCTATCTCATCAAGTGTGTCTTTTGTTCTCCACTGTGCAGCATAGA
The DNA here is from genome assembly GCA_020465985.1 of Centrapalus pauciflorus. Classification (NCBI taxonomy): domain Eukaryota; kingdom Viridiplantae; phylum Streptophyta; class Magnoliopsida; order Asterales; family Asteraceae; genus Centrapalus; species Centrapalus pauciflorus. Next base: position 137,741 of record JAANYP010004810.1, on the reverse strand, counting down.
CTGTCCATTCTTCTCCAAGAGATCTGAGAAACTTTCTGTTGACCTCATCTTGATCCAGATTGACCCTTTCACTTTCCAGTTCACTTATCAGTTTGTTGAACCTGTCAAAGATTTGAGTGAGGTTTTCATTCTTGCCACCAGAAAAGTTTTCATACTGCTGTTTCAAGAGGTCCTTTTGATTTCTCTTGGTACTTGCATTACCAGCAAACCTCTTCTCTAAGGCATTCCAAAGAGAGTGAGCAGTATAAAACTTTTTAAACTGATGTTGATAAGCATTAGGAATGGCTATTTGTAATAATGTGAGTGCTTTCACTTCATTCATTCTAGCCTTCCTTTCAAGTTCAGTTTTTGGAGGAGTTTTTACTGGTTTTCCCTCAGCATCAAGTTCTGGATCAACTGCAGGAGGAAATTCAACAGCTTCCCATATGGCATAATCAATGAATTGAATATGCTGTTGAATCCTGAGTTTCCACATCTCAAACTCAGTGGGCTTGAGCATAGGCACTTTGAGTCCTTGCCCAGATCCACTGCTGCTATTTTCAAATTCCATTGAAAAAGATTAAAAATTTGAAAGAAAGTTTTCGACTTTGAAAAACAAAGAACAACCTGGCTCTGATACCACTTGTCAGGATCTATAACTTATGAAAATTATGAATAACCAAGATTAACTGATTTGAATTTATCAGAGTATAAATCAATAATCTTGCTTTGAATCAAAGTTTAATTAAGAAGTTTGCGGAATAACACTTAATTATTTTGACAAAAACTTTCAGAATCAATAATAGCATAAAACATAAGAAGTAATCAAGACTGTTTGTATTGCTGAATTCACTGATTACAATCACCTCTAATCTGTTTTGATTAGACGAAGAACACAAACTGTTCTTAGGGTTTTACAACCTTAGAGGCTTAAGAAAACTTGAACAATAAAGCAATTACAGACTCAAAATATGCAGAAAACTCTTATTCTATGCGTATATCTTCTATACAATCTTCTGTCTATTTATATTGCTTTATGGACGTGTTTCCTTGAAGGACTATGACTTCTCTGATAGTAGATATGCTGGAATCTTCTTGTAGATATCTTCCCTGAAAATCAGCACATTCTGTTTATGAAACTGTTGAGCAGCTTGAATGACTTGGCAGCATGAACTGAGCAGCTTGAGTTATTTTGCTCTGGCAGCTTGAACTTTTATACTGGCAGCTCGAGTTTCTTCAACTAGCAGCATGAACTTTGTACTTACACAGAAATTCTACTAACAGTATGAGAAGTCTAACTAACAGCTTGAGTATACTTAAACTATTTCCCAACAATCTCCCCCTAACTTAAATTCTTTATACAAGACTTTAAGTTCTATACAAATAAGGAAATGAAAAAGTAAACTGTTATTTACAAACCAAGGCTTTCAAAAACTTACAATTGTGCAAGCTTCTGATCTATAGCCTTCAAAAATTCTCTCTTCATCTCTTCTTTATCACAAGATATCCTAACTGATTTTATTTGAAGCAGCATATCTTTTGAAAAATTATAAAACTCGAGATTGAAGAAAATACCAAATCCATCTTTGAATTGAATTCTGTAGGTTCTGGATTTGACAAAAATATGTACTTCCTTGATCTGCTTCCCTTTCTTCTCAGCATCTTCCACTTCTTTTCTTGCAAATTCAGCATCAGCAACTGAACTTAGATCTCTGATGAGTTGTTTTACTTGTGGAAGATCAGATCTGACTTGAGAAACAGACCCTATGTGGTACATCTTTATTAGTTCATCCCTGGTCAGCTTATGGACCATCTGCCAGAATGTATCATACTCCTCTTCTGGTCCAGATTCTCTCCTTATCACAAACTTGACCCTTATATTTCTTTCATCCAGAGACCTGGCAAACCAGTAGTTGATTTCTGGCTTTGTGAAGTCATGTTGATCAATCAACTTTTCTATTTCCATAGCTTTTTGCAAATGGTGCTGAAAGATCACCCTCTTAACAGATGATGGAACAGAAACAGTAGGTTGATCAGTGGGAGCAGGTGCACTGGCAGCTTCAGTTTGGACTGGTTTTGTTGATGGTTGGACTGATTGGGACGATTGAACTTTTGGTACTGGCTGAACTGCTGAAGAGACTCTTGTTTTCTTTCTTTTCTCCATTTCTTTATCATGTATTTCCTGCAGCCTTTCAGTACTCATGGACTGAGCAATTTTCTTTGGTATGTCTGCTGCAACGGCAAAATTGATCAAGAATCTTCTATTTTCAGCCTTGGTATGCCCAGTTGGCATCTTCCTCTTCCTTTCACCTTGCTTGACCACAAACCCTCTTAGGTAATCTCCTAAGGTTTCATCATCTTGCATTGGGGCATGGGTTTGCTGGTCTAAGGCCTGATCTTGTTCTTCTGCTAATTTTCTGGCAATCTCAGCATCAAAGGCAATCTAGGCTTTTCTGGAAGAAAACTTGTGCTTTGGAGACTCAATGAGAATACCCTTGCCCTTATCTTTTGTAGCAGAAGATGTAGCTTGGACTGAACTGGATGGAGCTTGAATACCTTCTCTTATAACAACTCCAGTTGCTCTTGTAGAAGCAGCTTGAGAAGCTGTTGGGACTGCTAGCCTAGAAGATGGAGCTGTTGATGCTGCTTGGACTGTTGGTGTTGGAGCTGCTTGGACTGGTTCAGGAACTTCCTGATTCTCCCCCTTTTTGGAAGCATTGGTTTGGTCAGAAGGACCTACAACCTTTGCCACATGGGTTTGAATCAACTGCTCTAGTTTGATGAGCTTATTTCCACAAAGAGTAAACCCTTTGTGTAGATTAGCCAGTTTCTGATTGTGAGCAGCTTCTGCCTGTTTGAGTGCATGAATTTGTGCCCCCTGTGCAGCAATGATGGACATTTGGTATTCCAACATTGTTACAACAGGTTTCAGCTTTGGATCCGTTAAGAGCATCAGTTGCAGACTAGTCTCAAGATCAGATAACACCAGGGGTGTTTGTGGTCTATCACTGACATTAACACCAGAAGTAGGAACCTCTGGGCCCCTCTTTTCTTGGTACTGGGGACTTCCAGCTCGTGTTTGCACACTTGCTGTTGCCATGGGTGTGGTCTTAGAGATGTTGGCCCTGTCCTGTGCCTCTTGTGCAGAGACATCAGTAGTGCCAGCCACAGAACCCATATGAACAGTCTCAGAAGAGATGTTCACCTCCTGATTGAGGTTGGGAGTGTCCTCAATTGGTTCCCTTTGGATATTCTGTGCAGAAGGATCCTCCTGCACAAGGATATATGGCTCTTGTCTAAGGGAGGAGGAGGAAGGAGCTCCTCGTCCCCTTTTCCTTTTATATAAGTATTGTAGTGGGCGTGTGGGCTGTACAAAAGGATCAGTGGGAATATCTGTATCATGAGGAGTGGGTTGGGGTCCTGGGGTTGAAGCAATAATGTTAGGCTGTGTCTGCTCAGGCCTCTCTCCTCTGTTTCTTGTGATGATGTTCATCATTGCAGAGGGCAATGGAGCATCAATGCTAACAAAATTGGCACTTGGCTTTATCAGCCTTTTGATTGAAGATAGTGAGTGCCTATGGGAAACATATATCCTCTTATGTAAATTTGAAGCAGTGCAGGTGTGTGCAATTATTTTTGCCAAAAATCGAGGATACATCAAAAATTTCCCATGCTTCAAGGAATGATGCCTTAACATTCCTTGAAAGATCATATTTGAAAAATTAAACTGTTGGCCAGTAGAAAAGCACACTAAGGCAGTGGCAATATTTGAAGAAAATTCGGACCAACCAGTTCTTTTGGGGCTTAAACATTGCTGAATAATATGCACAAGGTATTTCCATTTAGGAGAAAAATGTGCTTTCAAGAAAGTAAAAGAATCAGCAGGACCCCTATATCCAATATTTTGAAGACCAAAGTGTAAAGCAGTAAGAGATAGGTCTTTTATACCTGTGGCATCTTGAAGATGCAGATGATGTCTGATGGACTCCTCGGTGATATTGATGGTAGTACCATCGATTTTGGAAGTCAGGGTAGGCACTCCATTGATGGTTTGAACATAGGCATGATTCCAGAATTGCTCAATATGAGATATGTATATAGTGGGGTCAATATTGAGTGCATAGTGTATATGGGAGTGCCTGAGGAAGTCCATCATCTCATGGAACGGTTCAAGGTCAGTGTGTTTCAGGGTGTATGGGAGGCAATTGTGCTCTTTTACGAACTCCATTGGTCAAGAAACGACGGTTCGGGGTTTAGGGTTTGAAAAGAATGTGTGTATCGTTTAGAGAGAAAGCAGAAGGCCGTGGAAGAAGAATATGTAACTGGTAGTTACAACTGAACGAAACTGGGACCTTTAATGGTTTCGAAAAGGTTAGGTCCCGCGCACACATTTGGGAAATTACCTAAATACCCTGCACACTTTGACAGATCAAGTGAAAATAACTAGCAGTCCGAGAAAATGAACTAGCAGCATGAGAAAAGACTCATGCTGTTAGTGTAAATTTGTGCAGATTTTCAATGGAACAGTGTCTCCCCCTTAAATTAGCATATTGAGTTGATAATAATAAAAATCAATTAATCCATGTTTACCATACCAATGTTTGATATTAGGAAAGTGAACCTTCCTACATCAAAAGGTTTTGTAAATAGATCAGCTAGCTGATCATCAGTATGTATTTTGGTAACTTGGATTAACTTCTTTTCATTACAATCTCTGATGAAGTGAAATCTGATTTCTATATGCTTGGTTTTTGGGAATTTCACTGGGTTTTGCACAATGCTAATGGCACTTGAATTGTCAATATAAATAGGAGTGGATAAGAAATTCATACCATAGTCTCTTAGCTGATTTTGAATCCACATTACCTGGGAGCAGCAGCTTGCAGCTGCTACGTATTCTGCTTCAGTGGATGATGTGGAGACAGTTGTTTGTTTCTTGCATTGCCAAGAGACCAGTCTTGCTCCTAAGTATTGACATCCACCAGTTGTGGATTTTCTGTCAATGTTGCAACCACCATAGTCACTGTCAGAATATGCAGTTAGTTCAAAAGGAGAGTCTTTGGGATACCAGAGGCCTAAATGTGGTTGGCCTTTAAGGTATCTGAAAATTCTCTTAACAGCAACCAAGTGAGAATCCTTTGGTGAACATTGAAACCTGGCACACACACAGACAGCAAACATTATATCAGGTCTAGAAGATGTTAGATACATGAGAGATCCTATAAGGGATCTGTATAGATGAATGTCCACATCTATGCCGTCTTTGTCTGTATGAAGCTGTTTATGAGGATCCATTGGAGTGCTTGCAACCTTTGTGTCTTGATAGCCAAACTTTTCCAGTATGTCTTTGACATACTTTGATTGACTTATGAATAGACCAGTAGGCTTCTGTTTGACCTGCAGCCCTAGAAAGAATGTGAGTTCCCCCATTGAACTCATTTGAAACTTTTTGTGCATTAGGGCCTCAAAATCTTTGCACAACTTATCATTAGTTGAGCCAAAAATGATTCCATTCTGTTTATTCATTCATTTGACAAAGTTTATTTCTTCAGCAAACATTTTCAGAAGATCGTTGTAGCATTGATTTTGTTAGCACCTACATATTTCTCCATTGGCGCTGGTATGACAGTAGATGCTCCGACTTCTTGCATCGTTCTTTGTGTGATCGTATAATCAAATGCGAAATCAACAACCTGAAATGTGAAATCAACAACGAGGCCTTTTTTATATTAGATGAATTTTTTTCTTCCACTCAAGTCGCCAATAACGTGATATGTAATCCGATTATTCCATGAATCACGCTTTGAATAGCCAATCCATTAACTCTGTCTTCTATATTCCTTAAATAAATTAGTAATCATTTGACATTTATAACATTAATTTCACTCCTACTAACTTTTGCCAACATGGCTGGCAGCCTGGCACCTAGTATGTATGTGTGTGTACGTTCAAGATCGATGGAGTATCATCTTTGATTGGAATACTGGAGTACCATATTAAATATACATATTCATGTACGATAAAATATGAAATTTCATGTAAATTACAATATACACATATTCAGATGTGTATTATTATTAACTAATTTACATCAGTTACATGTTCATTATGATAAAACTAGTTATTAACCCATGTAATACATGGGTATATGTAATAAATATTTTTTTAATATAATAAATTAAAATAGATTATAAAAAATATTATATATAATAATAAAAACTAAATCAATTTTATATATTTTTTTTTAAATTTGAAAACAATGTTTAGAAAGTACTATTTTTATGAAGATTATCATGTTGTTATTCCTTTCATATTTAGATGTGTTTTAATTTTTTCCGATAAATAAACTAAAATCATGTTCTATGTTAAAAAAAAATTATTCAATTGACAATGAATAAAATCTTAAATCGATTGGTAAAATAAAATTAAATTAATATTAACGTTAATTTTAAAAATAAAAACGGAGTTAGCTAACAAACAATAAAGTTTTTATAAATCAATTAGATAATTGTAGATAAAATATTCTATGTAGAGATAGAGGTTAAATTAGGAAGTATTTAAAATTATTTAATTATATTAGTTTTCATAAAATATTTTAATTTTTTTAAAATAAATTCTCATTAATTGAGAGAGTGAGTTATATAAGGAAAAACGGGCGGGAAAAATAGATTTAGGAGAGCTATAGAAACGACACGTGGCAAGAGTGTTTTGCTTTATTAGTATGTATAGAGAGATGTTACATTTCATGTAAAAACAATATGCACGTGTTTAAGTGTGAAATATGCATGAACATGTGCATATTGTACATATTGCAATTTTGCATGAAATTGAACATTTTGTTATAATGAACATGTGAAAGCGAACTAGTCAATCATAATGTAATTTTGAATATATGTTGAGACGTCCTCTTGTATATATGATATATCATAAATTGTTTTGAAAATATCAAATCCCAGCCCAAAGCTACAAACATCCATGTACCAATAGCTTCTAAAGTCTCCAGGATATTGAATTGAAATGCCTAAGAAGAAGGTCCAACTACACCTTTTCCTTTGTCTGAAAACATTGAGAGTCAACAGTAAGCTAATACTTAGTGAGATAACAGATTATAATTCAACAAATATTTATTTACAAACTTTAGTGTGAAAATGGGCAATGCAAGCCCCATAGTATGTGAAAATAATGTAGTGCAAGCATGGGGTTGGCAGTTCAAAATGCTGATCGAGGATGTGTCGATCCTGACCAGGAAAACGAGTGGGATGATCAGTCCCCGACAGTGGCCTGCTGTCAGCCCCAGTCCAGGTCGCATCAGATTGTGAAGTAATGATCATGCAGTGCAAGCATGATGTAAATAGATGCACTTTCAATTGAACGCTGGCTACATGTTTGTCACATGTCAAGTACGAGTGTGCATCATAACAATGAATCATACATGAGTGCCAATTGATGTATATAAACAATGTGAACATGTCGTTGAATTGTAAAATGTGAATGCAAAGACAATAAATGTTAGAATAATAATCTATTACTCACAGTGGTTTGTACTTAGTGTAAATTGGCTATGAATCAGTGTGTGTTAGACAACACCACAAAGATCCTGCTAAGTCAGTGTAATAGTGAATTAATGTCAGTATTTGCTTAAAATTTGATTCTGAAAAACTAAGTGAAATTGAACTGAATTTGGACAACATCCGAATTTCGGATGTTCCAAAATCCGGATGGTCCGAGGTCCATCCTTGTCATTTTCCTTTCTACTATTCATCCGAATTCGCACTACTACAAATTGAAGCTAATGCAACACTTTTGATAAAACACATTTAAAAATTGTTGCTTTTTTATTTAAGTTCATTCTAAAGCAACACATTGACAATAAGTGTTGCATATAATGATTTAATGCAACACTTTTTTTAAAGTGTTGCCATTTTTACTAAAAAATGCAACAATTTTCTAAAGTGTTGCATATTTCAATAAAAAATGCAACACATTTTTAGAGTGTTGCATTTATAATGAAAAAATGAGAAAAATGCAACACATTTTTTAAGTGTTGCATTTATAATGAAAAAATATGACATGTTTTTAAGTGTTGACCATTCTATTTTTCTTGTTTTGTAATTTTGATTAAAAAATACACACAAAAGTTCAATGTCTGATTTGTTAAGATTAATAAAATACAAGATTTGATAGTATATGTTTTATTTATTTATTTTTATTAAAAAAAGAGCGCAATTAGAAAATTCTTTACAAATTTAAAATATCATATATATATATATATATATATATATATATATATATATATATATATATATATATATATATATATATATATATATATATATATGTCTTTGGGTGGTAAACTAATTAAAATTTAAATTTAATCCAACCCGACCAACTTTTGTAATTTTTTTTTCTTGTAAAAGTCAATAAAAATCGAGAGTGAACCAATGCCAATCCATTTCTAGGCCTTAGGATTGAGATTTTTTAGTTACTTTTTATACTAAAATGAATTTTAATTATTTTTTATAATAAAATAAAATATTAAAATCATCACTAAATTTTTTTAGGGAGAATAATTTTCCTTTTGCATTCTTTTCTTTCTTAGCCTCTTAGGTGCTGTTCTTTTCTTTTCTTTTTTTTTTTGCTGAAGTAATTACTGATTATAACCTTGGTTCACTTATTAACCCATTCAACAGGAAACCATCCCCACTCCTCTCACCATTTGCAAAAACGTACGCTGCTGCCGGTCCTCCGCCCGCCTGCCGTCTCCGTCTCCGCCGCCGATCTGCGGCCGTCGGCTCTCTCCTCCTTCCTTTAGCACCGGTGTGACGATTTTCCTCTCTTCCTTCACTTCCTTCGCCCGTTCTCCGTCTCCCCCTAAGCTGCGGCCATCCGCCGTTTCCTCCTGCATCCGTCCACCTGCGGCCTTCCGCCGTCTCCCCCAAACCCTAGCACCCATTTGTGCCGTCTACCGTCTCCCCTATCCCTAGCACCCATTTGCGCCGTCCGTCATCTCCCGTCTCCCCCTAACCCTACCTAATCCCTTGCAAAGGCCGAAGTCGCCGCCGCCGTCTAGCCGAACGACGCCCCCGCCGCCATCACAGCCGAACGACGCCCCCGTAGCAGGTATTATTTGATTCTTCGTGTTGTAATTTCATTTTTTTCCCCTGTTTAGTGTTCTAATCAATGAAAAAATCCAACATTCTTGACATGTTTGAACCTAGGGTTTTTGAAAGTTACAACAATTGGGGTTTGACATCACATGTTATTAGTGATTCTCATCTCGTATTGTTCATTTGTAAATTTGTTATTCTGCAAAGTATTGCGTAAATTTGAGTTCTATAACATGTATATGTTATTCAACAAAGTGGTAATTTTAAGTGCTTATCAACTACATTTGTTATTCTGCAAATTGGGTTTCTCCTTTTCAATTGCAAATGAGAATTGGAGTTTAGTTCTCAAGATTGGGCCAAAACGACATAACCTTTTCCTAATTTAGAGTTTACATGGTTGGGGTAGAATGTAGCGATTTGTTTAATGATAGGCTGAAAGTGTTTAGACCTCATATTTTGCATGGAGTTTAATTTTTCTAGTACCATTCTAAATAAAGCTGTTGTTAATATTGCATATATTGTAAACAGAATTGTTGTTTTTGGTATTACAATATATGTTGTTAGTATTATATACTTGTAACTAATCTGAGCATAATCCTCTGCTATCTCTCCTTCCATACCCCCTGTGAGCTCCCAAATCAAATTGATAACCTTTTCAATCGGCGCTAACCTCTCGATCGGCGCTAAGTTTAATCGATTACCAAGTTTTTGTTTAGGGTAACTTCGCAAAGAACGCCATTTATAGAGTGAAGCACAACTTTGTTTGAATTTTGAGTGTGAATCGGAAAACCTGTATGCTAATAATATGACATTTTAAACAAACAAACATTTTGGAAGACTAAAGCCGAAGTGTTCCAATATATGGATATTGGTCCTAATATAGTTTCAATGATGAGAAGTTGTTTTCCTTTTCGATGGGTACTAGAAACTAAGGATGTGTGTATGTGTTACTAGTCTGAAAGCAAACGAAAAAAAAAGGAAAGAAAGACGAAATTAGCACACAAACTTAAGCATTATCCTGCTTTTATTTTTGCTTCACTACACTTATTAGTCTGCATTATTCTGCATTTGTTTTTTTTACTTTAATGCAAATATAATAGTCTCAATTATTCTAGAAGACTATTCATTGCTCGACATCACCTTTTTTCTTACTTTAATGCACACATAATAGTTGTTTACCGGTGTTTATTATTTACACAATAATTATGTTGCGTATAAGAATTGTTGATCGAGTATAGTTTCACTGCAAAGAAAAGAATTGCATGTGAAAAGAACAGGGATACCTGATTGGGGGGAAATTTGATTCTGAAACATCCATTTAATCTTTGATCACTATGTGCTTGTTTGCAGCATGCTGATTACAAGCATCCATGATGTACAACTGACTGAATATTTAATCTCAAACAGCATCTGAAATCTGAGTTTTTAACAAAGCAGGTCGGCAATGACACAACAGATTCTGAATTCTAAGGGGCGTTCAATTGTTAATTCAGAATCTGAGGCATACTTGAATAGTTAATCTCAAACAAAGGTCTCCATTCTCCATCATACTAGTTTGTTTTGAAATAATATTTGATCTAGTTATCTATGGAAGTTTTCGTCAACATGCTTTATTTTTTTATTTTTGTAGTCATGTTGTTGAGGCCAATCAATGTAGAGCCAAAATGGTCTCTTCTGGAACAGGACATTTGAGAACATACTCTAATTATTTTACTATAGAATTTGTTAAACCTCATACCAACAATGGTCATGCAACTTATTTTGCAAATATTTGCAGGTCATTCACTTCTTTTGGAGGTTGGTAGTGATCTGCTGAGTTGATATGCATTCATCTGCAGGTCATTTATTTATGTGGGTATGAAAAGAATCTTGCAGGTGATATGTATTCTTATGCTAATTTTTTTGCTACTCTCTAAAATATTATATCAACATTGTGAAGTGGAAGTGCCATTGTAACTACTAAGTTGTTGTCTTGCCTTTTATATCAAGTCAAATTCATTCGGCTGCCTCAAACTAGTTTCTAAGAGCTCTAAAAAATGAGAGCTTTGAAGTGCTTGGAGAGGGACAACTTGCTTATAAAGATAATCAAAGCCACATAATTTAATTGAAATAACCATAATCAACTAGTTATGTACATTTATAAAATGTAATTTTTTTTAGTTTTCTAGCATCATTCATGACCAGTTTGTTCATTTTGAAGATTCAGGCTAAAAAAAAGAAAGGAGATATAATTTCAGCTTTCTAATAGATGGTGACACCAGTTTGTGTATTTTAAAGTCTCGATTTAAGGTAAGTACTACAACATATATGCTTGATTTAGTTTCTTAGAATTGTTTACTATAGAATGTTGAATCTGGCCATGGTTTTTCTGTTACCCAGTAATAGTTTATGGAAATTTGGCAAAGAACACGATTTATAGAGTGGTGCACAACTTTGTTAGAAATTTGGGGTGTGCATATGAAATATATAGCTAATAACATGTCATCTCAAACACATGAGCATTCCACAAACTTTGGCTGCAAGAGTGGGTTGTCCTCCAAAAATTATTAGAAATTTATTTAAAAAAGGAATACACATATAGTGGTTGATAATGTGCATATCATTATTGGAAATTAATAAATGTCTGATATGAGGAAAACATATTAAGGTTTTATAGCACTGTGCTTTGGAAATTTACCATTGCAAATTGGTTCTCAGGCTTACTTTTTAACCAATATGGAGCAGATCAATTTAATTTTAACCAATATGGAGAAGATCAAGTTTTGTAGTTCATCACTTATTCTTGTAGGGCTTGGCTATATAAGATTGAAAGGTATTCTTGTTGTTTATGTATGTCCTTCATTAAACATTGATTCTGTGTATTTCCTCAATCAAACATTCTTTATCTAGAAAGCATGCTTTCATGATTTTAGTTTTGTGTTGATGCTTCTTTAAGTTGGTGAACCAACGGAAGACAAGAACTTTATTGTTAAAATGCTTCAGGAAAAAAGAAACTTTGCATGAGCATTCTGCTCATTTGGATGTAAGTGCTGTTTAATTTATAATATATTTTAAAAAAATTATATACGATTTGGACCAGGTTATTTAGTAATAAACATTGCTATATGTAAGTTTTTCCTTAATTTTATTACTAATCGGACCTGGTTATTTAATACGAAACCTGGCTTTATTACGTAATCAGACCCGGTTAAATAACCGGGCATTATTTGGATTTATAATAAAGCCAATTATCTTTTTAACCTGGCTCTATTTATTCAATTTTTTTTGTGTATCCACTTCGTCAATTTTTTGCAATCTGTTTTACATGTTGCAACATTTTCTTAAATCAAACTTTTCAATTAATTGTACTTCCAGCAACACTATGCCCAAAAATTCTCTAATTATGTTGCTGAACTTTGTCCATTTTTTGCCTAAATTCACAGCCCAAGTCTCGGGGTCTCAATCTGTTGCATAGTTATAGTTTTGGTATTCATTCTATAAAATTTATATTGGGTTCCATTGAACAGTTATAGTTTTGGTATTCATTCTATAAAATTACATATGTATGCACAGGTATGCTGTTGTTTTTGCAGCTTTAGTTGTTGGATTGGCTTGCTTGGTTGGGATTGACTTTGGTGCAAAGCTGCTTGCTTCACTTGCAAAGTGTTTTGAGGTTACATTGTTGTTCCTGAGATTGACTTTGGTGCAAAACATATATGATTAGGCAGGTAACTCATCTAATTCTGGATTATTTCGCATTTTCCAACTACGGATATTTAATAAACTTAGTCGAATTAGTGTATAATGACTAGGGTATCTAGAATAAGAGTTGACCATATGACACATGCTTACCTTGTATTTGGATGGGTTACATGAGAACAAACACCTTACTAATCAAGTTTTATATAAGATTGTTAACTGATGACTTTATACCATTGTTATTGACAAAATTTGTTCCTATTATCACGTTATTAAATTCTTCTAATTATAATATAATAACTTCAATATATGTGATTATTTGTATAATTTTGTAACGGATATTGAGGCTTATGGAGTTGATCTCAACAATCACTTAACCTTAATTTCTCATGGTTAACTTTGTCAATAATAAAAGGGAAATGTGACTTTACTAAAGTCAAAGGGTTAAAGGTGACATTAGTTGATAGATCATGGGGGCTAAATGTAAAATGCATGAAACTATATATGCATGCATGTGTTGTACGCAGAAAGCAACTTTCACTTTCACAATTCAATTACACACTCGAATTTGTTTTTCTCTCATCTCTCCCTCTCGATTTTATTTCCAACTTTCTTGTAAATCATTTTCTTGATTGATTTCGTAATAAAGATTCAAATTCTTTATTCTTTCGTTTGATTGATTACATTGTTTAACCACAACAAAGTGGTATCACGAGCCAAGGTTGCGGTTCTTGGAGGTTTACGTAGGAGGTGTGTTCCGACATTGTTGAGTTCGTTTCGAAGCTTTTCGGAACTCGTAGGAGAACGTTTCAATTTTGTGGGTTTACGTAGAAGGTGTGGTTTTCCGTCATTGTTGTTCGAAAGTCGAAGATACGTTCGTTGAAAGGGGTTGCGTTGCGATCGACGGTTCTTGAGGAATCGTTTTTCTGTTTTGTCTCGTTCTTGAAACAGTTCTTGGTTTTGGTTCTACGGTTGGAGACGATAATCAACGACACAAATCGAAGGAGTTAAAGATCGATATTTTGGTGGTCTTGATTTTCTGAAATCTTATTTCGCCGGAAAAAACGGTTTAACCGGAGAAGACGATCGGAGACGAAGGAAAAGACCGCACCAACTTGCCTGGTTCTCGAAGTTGAGAAGCCAAAAAGTTAGTACCCTTGAACCTAGGGTGTTATCGATCTTAGTCGGTGTCGAAGTTGGTATTTTCGAACTTGAATCCAAGGTGTTGCACGAATTTGCATGTTGTTTTTCGAACTTAAGGAGATTCTCGAACATAGTGACTCACGAATTTAATGGAATTTTGAATTGGCATCCTTCTAATTTAGTGTAACTAGAATTTGGCACCTTTAGAATTTAAAAGTCAAACAAACTTGGCATTACCAATTTAAATTCATGCAAATGTGTTCCCACGAATTTGTGAAGCCCACACGAACTTAGTTGTGTTCTCGAAGTTAAAAGGAGTTTCGAACTTAAAGGAGTGTTGAACTTAAAGGAGTCTTGAACTTAAGAGAATTCTCGAACTTGTGGCACAAATTTGATTGTACGAACAATGCCACCCCCTATGATAGCGGTTGAGAAGTTTACGGGCAAAAATAATTTCAGTCTATGGCGACTTAAGATGAGGGCACTTCTGAAAAGGGAAAGTATTTGGACTCCGTTAACGGGTAGACGACCCGAAAACATGGAGGAAGCCGAGTTCATATTGCAGGACGAAAAAGCGCATTCCACGCTTTTGTTGTCACTTTCCGATGAAGTACTTTATGAAGTCGCAGATGAAGAGACAGTTGAGGGCTTATGGAAGATGTTGGAATCCCTGTATATGACGAAATCGTTGACGAATAAGTTGCTTCTAAAACAGCGACTATTTTCATTGAAGATGAAGGAGGGTTCGGCGCTTAAAGATCATTTAGATGAATTAAATTCGATCTTGATGGATCTTAAAAATCTGGAGGTAAAAATTGAAGACGAAGACGCGGCTTTGATTTTACTCGTGTCGTTGCCGCCATCATATGAGAATTTTGTGAATTCGTCGGTCGTTGGAAGGGATACAATCACACTTGAAGAAGTGAGATCAGGTCTTCACTCGCGTGAACTCCGTCATAAAGCCTCAGGGAATAGTCTGGAGTCTCAATCGGTGGGTCTAAATGTGGTTAGAAGTGATAGATACGGTGATCGATCAAGCAAAGAGAAAGGAAAGCAGAGGAGAGGAAGATCAAAGTCACGGACAAGGAAACCCGGTAACAAAGATATTTGTCACACTTGTGGTTAAAAGGGCCATTGGAGAAGAGATTGTCCGAAGAATCAAGCAAGTAGTTCAAATGCAAACGTGGCAAAGGAGGATACAAAGTCGAAGTCAGATTTTGTGCTTATGGTGGCATCTTGTCATGTGGGAACTTCACAGGAGTGGATTCTAGATTCGGGGTGTTCGTTTCACATGTGTCCGTACAAGGAGTGGTTCTCGACTTATGAAGAGCGGAGTTCTGGAAGTGTTCTAATGGGTAACGATGTTGCATGCAAGGTGGTTGGCATTGGGTCGATCAAGATTCGCATGCATGATGGAGTTGTTCGGGAGTTGACCGATGTTAGACACGTTCCAGAAATGTCAAAGAGTTTGATTTCTCTTAGCACTCTCGATGCTAAAGGTTACAAGTACTCATGTCAAGGTGGAGTACTCAAGGTATCCAAGGGAGCATTGGTTGTCATAAAAGGAGTTCGAGAAGCTACACTGTATGTGTTGAAGGGTGAAACGATACTGAGGAATGGAATCACTGCCGTTTCGCAAACGCAAAGTGAAGATCCGGAGCTGACGAAAATGTGGCACATGAGGCTTGGCCATGTAGGGAAAAAAGGCTTGGAGCCATTGAGCTCAAGAGATCTGCTTGAAGGACATAAGGTGACGAAGTTGGATTTTTGTGAGAATTGTGTTCTTGGCAAACAGACGAAAGTTAGTTTTTCAACGGCCGTTCATCAAACTAAAGCTTCGTTGTACGTTCACATGGACTGTTGGGGTCCATCCAGAGTGCCGTCACTCGATGGTGGTCGGTATTTTCTTTCAATCATAGATGATTTTTCGCGAATGACGTGGGTGTTCATAATGAAGCACAAGGGTGAGTCGTTCGGAAAATTCAGGAGTTGGAAGACACTGGTGGAGAATCAGTTAGAACGTAAAGTCAAGAAGATTAGGACAGACAATGGGTTGGAGTTCTGTTCAAGGGAGTTTGATGATTTCTGTGAGGAGAACGGCATTGCAAGACACAAGACGGTTCGGCATACGCCTCAGCAAAACGGGGTAGCCGAAAGGATGAACAGGACACTGCTGGAACGAGCAAGGTGTTTGTTGCTGAATGCGGGTTTGTCGCGTGGATATTGGGCCGAAGCAGTAAACACGGCGTGTTATCTCATCAACCGTTCGCCTGCTACCGCCATTGATTGTAAAACACGGTTTGAAGTTTGGACGGGTAAACCAGCGGACTATTCGAAGCTCAGGGTGTTTGGGTGTCCGTCGTATTACCATGTAAATGATGGTAAATTGGAACCTAGGGCCAAGAAAGGTGCTTTCATGGGGTATGGAGATGGTGTTAAGGGTTACAGAGTTTGGTCTCCTGATGAGATGAGAATTGTGCTGAGCCGTGATGTTACGTTCGATGAAAAGAAGATGTATTCTACCAAGGAGAGTGTCACCAAGAAGGTGGAGGAGCACGATGTGTCTGATCGTGGTTCCAGTGACAACATGGTAGAGTTTGTGAATGAAGAAGAAAACCAAGTGAACGTTAAGAACGAGTCCAGAGAAGAAGATGTAGAATACGGGAGTGAACCGTTAACAGATTCAGGCTTGGGGACGTCGTTTGTTCAAGGTTCGAGTTCGGGGTTATCTCGTGAAGGTGGAGCCGGTAGCTCGCTAGCTCAAGAGAGATCGAGGAGACAGATAAAACCACCGACTCGATATGGTTTTGAAGACATGGCCGCTTATGCTTTACAGGTTGCAGAAGATATGGACAGCTCAAACGAGCCTAATTCCTATCGGGAAGAAATTGTGTCTAAAGATGCAGATCGGTGGTCTGGTGCAATGTCTGAAGAGATCGAATCTCTGCACAAGAATAAGACGTGGGTTCTTGTTCAGTTACCGAAAAGTAGGAGGTTGTTGGCTGTAAATGGATTTTCAAGAGGAAAGTTAGTGTCGAACAGTCTGAATAAGTAAGATTCAAGGCCAGACTGGTAGCCAAGGGTTATAGTCAGAAGGAAGGTCTCGACTACAATGAAATTTTCTCCCCGGTGGT
The DNA here is from genome assembly GCA_020465985.1 of Centrapalus pauciflorus. Classification (NCBI taxonomy): domain Eukaryota; kingdom Viridiplantae; phylum Streptophyta; class Magnoliopsida; order Asterales; family Asteraceae; genus Centrapalus; species Centrapalus pauciflorus. Next base: position 120,700 of record JAANYP010004810.1, on the reverse strand, counting down.
TCGTCATACGTCAATCAGGGTGTTGTTATCGCTAGTTGCACATGGTGACTTGGAGCTGGAACAACTAGATGTGAAGACGGTGTTTCTACATGGTGATTTGGATGAAGAGATCTATATGTCACAGCCGGAAGGTTATGTGGAGCCAGGAAAAGAAAATTTGGTATGTTTGTTGGAGAGATCGTTGTATGGCCTGAAGCAATCCCCAAGACAGTGGTACAAGCGGTTTGATAGCTTTATGGTGGGTCATGGATTTGTTCGAAGTCCTTATGACCGCTGTGTATATCACCAGAAGTTGAAAGATGGAAGCATGCTTTACTTGTTGGTGTATGTAGATGATATGCTGATCGCTGCTAAAGACATAAGAGAAGTTCAACGCGTGAAGAAGCTTCTCAGTACCGAGTTTGAGATGAAGGATCTAGGTCCTGCTAGGAGGATTCTGGGGATTGATATCTTACGAGACCGAAAGAACAAACTGTTGTTCTTGTCGCAACAAGTTTATGTAGAGAAGATACTGCGTAGATTTGGGATGTTTGATGCGAAGCCAGTGAATAATCCGTCGTCATCAAGTTTTCGTCCTTCATTGGTGGTGTCTAATGGAGTTGAGGGTGATGATGATAAGATGTCAAACGTTCCCTACTCTCAGGCTGTGGAAAGTTTGATGTATCTGATGGTCTGTACGAGACCAGATTTGGCATACTCTGTGAGTGTGGTGTCTCGCTTTATGTGTAATCCGAAGAAAGATCATTGGGTGGCAGTTAAACGAGTGTTTCGTTATCTCAGAGGTACAATGGATGTTGGTCTCATTTACGGAGGTGATCGGAATGTTGAAGTAATCGGGTACTCAGACTCGGATTATGCTGCTGATCTGGACAGACGGAGGTCGCTTACGGGTTATGTGTTTACACTCGGTAATGCGGTGATAAGCTGGAAGGCAACACTTCAACCGTCAGTAGCTTTATCCACTACTGAAGCAGAGTATATGGCGCTAACTGAGGCAGCCAAGGAGGCAATATGGCTGAAAGGTCTGATTGGAGATCTGGGAGTAGACCAGGAGAAGACGTTGATACACTGTGATAGCATGAGTGCTATTAGTCTGGCAAAAGATCAAGTCTTTCATGATCGTACCAAGCATATTGATGTTAGTTACCATTTCATCAGATCTGAGTCGCGAATCAGAGTCGTGAAAATCGGTACGAAGGATAATCCAGCAGATATGTTAACGAAGACAATTCCTGAAGTGAAGTTCAGAAGTTGCTTAGACGTGCTGAACGTCGGAAATTGGAATGCACATTTGACTTAGCTAAAGTCAAGGTGGAGTTTGTCAATAATAAAAGGGAAATGTGACTTTACTAAAGTCAAAGGGTTAAAGGTGACATTAGTTGATAGATCATGGGGGCTAAATGTAAAATGCATGAAACTATATATGCATGCATGTGTTGTACGCAGAAAGCAACTTTCACTTTCACAATTCAATTACACACTCGAATTTGTTTTTCTCTCATCTCTCCCTCTCGATTTTATTTCCAACTTTCTTGTAAATCATTTTCTTGATTGATTTCGTAATAAAGATTCAAATTCTTTATTCTTTCGTTTGATTGATTACATTGTTTAACCACAACAAACTTCATATAGAAACTGTTAGTAGTGGCATCCATGTGGTTTAAGCATCCTTTGGCTATTTAACTAATTGTTGTGTTGTTATTTCTTTGATTGACAGAAGGAGAGAATGAGAGTTGTGCGTGATAAGCGTCGCTTTCGTGTGAAAGAAGGAGAGTTGGGCATGATAAGTGTCGGTTTCATATGAAAAAAATTAAAAGAAGAGGAATCGAATATGTATTCCCGAGATTGTAATTTACTTTTTTGTTGTATCACTTATACATTTGATGATTCTTATTATGGTTGTAAACGTTTATATACTTGAAATACTTTTTGTATTTGCATTAAATTTAAAAAATAATGAAAGTGTGTCTTTTGTCTAGAAAATATTTCATTAATGTAATTTAAAACAATAATAAAGTGTTGCAATAGATTGATAATTGTGTTGCATTTACATAATGACAACATTTGATAAGTGTTTCATTTGATAAGTAAAGTGTTGCTATAATTTGGTAACAATAAATTAAAAGTGTTGCTTTAGAGTATAAAAAATGTTGCATTTAAAAAGTGTTGCATTTATAAAATAATGGCAACACATTAAAAGTGTTGCTTTAGAATATAAAAAGTGTTGCATATAAAAAGTGTTGCATTTATAAAATAATGGCAACACTTTTGAAAAGTGTTGCATTATCTAGTGAAAGTGTCGCTTTAGACCTAAGGCGACGTTGGCTAAGGTGGCACTACATAAAGTGTCGCATTAGGCCTATAGCAACACTTTTAAGGCCTAACACAACACTTTTCCCATGTTGCTTTAGGTTCATTTTGTTGTAGTGTCGGATGACACCTTGGTCCGAACTTCGGATCAACAGTGCATCCGAAGTTCGTATCACAACTTAATGATTTTTATAAGTTTCCATCCGAGATTACAAATGGTCTGAACTCGGTTGAGATCCGAATTGGGAGTGGGTCCGAACTCGGATGAACCGAATTGTGTTCATCAGATTCGAGTTCATACTTGTATAATTTCCAATATTTTTCCAGAATTTCATTTGGACCATTTATACATGTTTGTGACTAATAATCATTGATATAACTTATTTGTACCATTATTAACACTTTATAACATGAAATACAACTTAAATATACCAAATCAGTCTATTATTCATCATTTATCGATGAACACACACTAAAACACACACCAAATTTCCGAAATCGTACTTAGAAATAGAATCTGAGTCTGAAATTTGGTATATAACATTATCAACACTCGATTTTAACATTCCTACAAGAATATCCAACATGCAATGATATCCTTAAACCGATATCTATGATTCGGTTCTTGTAGAAACCGAACCCCAAAGCTCCAAAATTCATAAATTTGAGCAAGTATTACCTTGTTTAGTTGATTGCAGTAGTTATAGTTCCTCAAATGCCACTTGAATCCAACTTTTTAACCTTCAATTCAATGATTTTAATGATCTTGATTTACAAATGGAAAAGAAACCGTGGGTTTTAGAGAGAGAAACGAGAGAGTAGAGGAGAAAGTGTGAGTTGCATAATAAGCATTAATTCCCCTTTTTATTTGTTAGTTCACCTTATTTGCATATTATACCCCTCAACTACGTATTTTCATGACTTAAATCATTTAAGTTGGCTTCTCATTGTTATGCTCGCTCAAAAGACAGCAATGATATTTCTCATTATCATTGCTATTTTTAAAATACTTCGATCGATGATTATTATTTATTCTTCCGATGTCGGTTACTTGTTGTTTGATTGCTCAGAAAACTACGATGAGGACTTCTCCTCATGTTTTCTCATTTTAATATTGTGGTCGAAATTTGCTTAAATTGAAATGCTAATCCATTAATACAATAATTGAGTCTTAAATTGCCAATTACAAGTAATTGAAAAGTATGGATGTTACAGCATGGGCTCCACCACGCCTATACTTCGTTCGCGAAGTCATGTTGCGCTAAACAGACTTGGGTACTTAGTCTTCATTTCCTCTTCAGATTCCCAAGTGTGGTTAGCTCCTTTATGATGCTTCCACTTGATTAGCACCATCTTGATCTCTTTATTGCGGAGTTTCTTGATTTTGGTTTCCAGTATGCACTCCGGCTCATCAACAAACCTTAGTCGTTCGTCAACCTTTATCTCTGAATGGTCGGTCCATGGTTCCCTCTCGGGCACCAGAATCTTTCTTAAGTATCCAACGTGAAAGACCGGGTGAACTCCTGACAATTCCTCCGGCAAGTCCAACTGATAGGACTGATTCCCAACTTTTTCAATGATGCGAAAGGGTCGTACAAATCGAGGAGATAGCTTTCCTCGCTTCACAAATCTTGTGACACCTTTCATCGGAGATACCTTCAAGTAGACCCAATCATCCTTTTGAAACTCTTTCACTTTGTGACGGCGATCATGATAGTTCTTTTGTCGATCTTGCTCCGTTTTCATATATTGCCGAATCAATTGGATCTTTTCTTTGGTTTGTTGGAGTAGAGCTGGTCCAGCGATAGGAGTTTCTCATGTTTCCCTCCAACAGGTTGGAGTTCTACACTTTCTTCCGTATAGGAACTCAAACGGTGCCATTTTGATGGTTGAATGGTAACTATTGTTGTAGGAGAATTCAGCCAATGTGAGGTGATCATCCCAGTTACCACCCAAATCCATGACACAGGAGCTGAGCATGTCTTCCAGAGTCTGAATAGTTCTTTCACTTTGTCCGTCAGATTGAGGTCTATAAGCAGTACTCATAGCGATACGAGTATCACGACCGTTTTGCAAGGCAGCCCAAAAGTTTGATGTGAATCTACTATCTCGGTCAGAGACAATAGACTTAGGAACACCGTGTCTTATGATGATTTCATTCATGTAAATCTGGGCAAGACGGTCCAGTGAATAGGTTTCTCGAATGGGAATGAAGTGAGCAGATTTTGTTAATCGGTCAACAATGACCCAAATAAAGTCATGTTGACGACACGTCTTGGGTAGTTTTGTTATGAAGTCCATAGTAATATGATCCCACTTCCATTCTGGGATAGGAAGAGGTTGCATACTACTGTAGGGTTGTTGGTATTTAGCTTTGACCAATCTACATGTTCTGCACTTCTCTACGTATTGACCAACATCTCTTTTCAACCCTGGCCACTAAAAATCCTCTTTCAAGTCATTGTACATTTTTGTGTTTCCAGGGTGAATTGGGAACTTAGATTGATGAGCTTCTTCAAGAATTACATCTTGCATATTCCCGAACTTAGGAACCCATATTCTGCCGTATACACCTTTGAGTCCGGTTCCATCATCTTGCAGTAGTGGTAATTGAATTCTGATGTTCTCATCTTTAACATTTTCCTCTTTTAAGGCATGCAATTGAGCAGCCCTTACGTCATCTATGATTGTAGATGTCAGTATTGTAGAAGTGAAGGCATAACAATACGCCTTGCAGTATGCTTTTCTACTTAGGGCATCAGCCACCACGTTGGCCTTCCCTGGATGGTATAAGATTTCGCAGTCGTAGTCTTTTATTAGCTCCATGGACCTTCGTTGCCTCATATTCAAGTCTTTCTGACTGAATATATACTTCAAACTCTTGTGATCGGTGTAGAGCTGACACTTGGTCCCGTACAAGTAGTGCCTCCATATTTTGAGAGCGAAAGTCACCGCAGTTAGCTCTAGGTCATGAGTAGAGTAGTCTTTCTCATGCGGTTTGAGCTGTCTAGAAGCGTATGCTATGACATTTTCTCTTTGCATCAGTACAACTCCCAAACCCATGCCTGATGCATCTGTGTAAACAACAAAGTCCTCGTTCCTTTCAGGCAGGGCAAGACAGGTGCTTCACTTAACAACTTCTTTAGGTTATCAAAACCCGCTTGATGTTCTTCTTTCCAAAAGAAAGTAGCATTCTTGCGAGTCAACTTGGTAAGAGGAACGACGATTTTGGAGAAGTCTTTGATGAATCGGCGGTAATAACCAGCCAATCCCAGAAAATTACGAATCTCGGAGGCGTTGCGAGGTGATTCCCAGTTCTGGATAGCCTCGATCTTTGTAGGATCAACAGCAATCCCAGCACCAGATATCACGTGCCCCAAGAATTGGATCTGAATTGAACGTTTAGGAGGAGCAAGTCAACAAAGAGTTTATAATTGAGTATAAGGATCATGAAATTGTTTTGAATATTGAGACGTACGTGCCTCAACTAGAATTCACATTTCGAGAATTAAGCATAAAGTCGTTCTTTGTGCAGCAACTCTAGCAATTCTCTCAGATGTGTTGCATGATCCTCTTTGGTCTTTGAATAGATAAGAATGTCATCGATGAACACGATGACATATTTGTCGAGCATTGGCCGGCAGACTCTATTCATGAGATCCATGAAAGCAGTCAGCGCATTCGTAAGACTGAACGGCATCACCAGAAACTCGTAGTGTCCGTAAGGAGTTCTGAAAGCCGTTTTTGGAATATCGTCTTGATGTACCTTAAGCTGATGATATCCCGATCAAAGATCAATCTTCGAGAAGTAACTTGCGCCTTGTAACTGGTCGAAGAGATCATCAATCCGGGGCAATGGGTATCTGTTTTTAATTGTCACTTTGTTGAGTTCTCTGTAGTCGATGCACATACGCAATGTGCCATCTTTCTTCTTAACAAACAAAACAGGGGCGCCCCAAGGAGAAGAACTTGGGCAGATAAAACCTTTGTCAAGTAGCACCTGTAACTGTTTCATCATTTCCTGCATTTCTGCAGGGGCTAAGCGATAGGGAGCCTTTGTTATCGGAGCAGCTCCGGGAACGAGATCGATACGGAATTCCACTGACGATCAGGTGGCAATCCCGAGATATCTTCTGGAAAGACATCTAGAAATTCTAAAACAACGGGAACGGCAGAGACAGATTGAACTTTAGCCTTTGCATCAACAACATAGGCTAAATAAGCTAAACAACCCTTAGCAACATTCTTTCGGGCTTTTGCGATTGAAATGAGGCATAAGTCACCTTTGTGTCTGTCACCATAAATACAAATGTCTCGGCCCTCAGGAGTGGTGATCTTAATCATTCTTTTCTTGCAAACAATTTGGGCCTCATTGTGAACTAACCAATCCATACATCGAACTCCATGGGAATTAAATCTATGTTGAATACTACATCTTCTACAAGTAATGTGCATTTCCTATATACTTTGTCTGCCTTAACGAACATGTTGCTAGCAGTCTCAATATCAAGTACAAATTGTAGTTTTGAAGTAGGCATATCAAGTTGATGAGCAAATGAAGTAGAGACAAACGAACGGTTGGCTCCGGAATCAAACAGAATTCGTGCGGGAATTGAATTAACAAAGAACGTACTAGTGACCACCTCCGGGTCATCTTTTGCTTCTTCAGCTGTGATTTGGAACGCCCTTGTTGGAGCCCTTTGAGATTGATCCCTGCGAGCAGTAGAAGCTCCAGAAGATCTTGTTGTTGATTGCTGAGTATTCTGATCTCGTGGAGGTCTTGGGCAATCCTTGGCAAATGGGCCAAGTCTGTGGCAGTTATAGCACGCATCGCCTTTTCGAGGACAATGCTCCCAGTAATGGCCCTTCTGCCCACAGAAGAAGCAGTACATATCTTGTGTATTGCACTCCCAAAAGTGCGCTTTCCTGCATCGTCTGCAGTCTCTCATCTCAGTATTGGCCGAATAAGCCTTTCCCTTCTTGGGCGAAGAAGATGGTTGATTGGATTGAGGAGAGGATCGGGATGATCCAGACTCTCGTTGCCTTTTCGGCGGCGACGGTTGAGTTGGTACTGCAGCGGTTGACCCTATGACGTACCCGGATAACAAGACGATCTGCTCAACATCGAGCAGCTTCTAACAGACCGGCAAAAGTTGTATACCGAACCCCACTCATGGTTCGTCGAATTTCATAATCTAATCCGGCCTCAAACCGGGCTATCTTTCCGTCCTCCGTATCAACTTGATCGATGGAGTATCATCTTTGATTGGAGTACTGGCACCTAGTATGTATGTGTGTGTACGTTCAAGATCGATGGACTATCGTCTATGATTGGAGTACTGGAGTACCATATTAAATGTACATATTCATTTACGATAAATATTAAATTTCATGTAAATTACAATATACACATGTTCAAATGTGTATTATTATTTACTAATTTACATCAGTTACATGTTCATTATAATAAAATGTTACCATTCATGAAAAATAACAATACGCACGTGCTTAAATGTGAAATATGCATGAACATGTGCATATCGTACATATTGCAATTCTACATGAAATTGAACATTTTGTTATACTGAACATGTGAAAACGAACTAGTCAATCATAATGTAATTTTGAATATATGTTGAGACATGTAACACCCCAAATAATTTGGAGGCAATTATATTCCTAATAATGTTGAGTTAATATAATTATTGAAATTACTATTATTAATTGGAGGTAATAATAATATTGACTAAAGCGGTAACTAACTTTATTGAACAATTCAAATTGTGAACTTAAGGACAATATTATGAGTTAATTGTCAAGGATTTATGACATTTGCTATTATTTAGACTTGTATGATAGAAAGAAAATATAATGTGGTTGAATTTAACAAGAATAGGTAATGTACTTGGATTTCTTTTATTAAAATGAAAGATAAATTGTTAGGAGGGGTTAATGGTGTAATATTGAGAAAGTTGGAGGGTTAAGGGTGGCCATAGGCCAAACCCTTCTCCCCCTTTTTCTTCTATAAATCGTCCAACACACACACACACAATGGTGTGTGTGTGTGTTCTTGTTCTTTTGAGAGAAAGAGAGAAAAAGAATAGAGAGTTGAGCTAGGGGTTTGGTTTTGCTCCATTTTGGTTAGTGTTTTGGTGAGGATTGAAGCTCCATTGAAGGTATAAAGATCTCCTCTCTTCATCTTCTTCATTTCTCTCCATTTCAACATTGTTGGAGAATGGAACCCTAATTGGGTTTATGTTGAAATGTTATGTAATGGCTCCAATCTTTTAATATCTTGTTATATGATCAAAATGGAGCCATAATATGCAACTACATTGGTAGTTTGAGTTACTTTTGGTTAAGTTTGAACCGAAGCTAGGGCTCAAATGAGCTCCAATGGGTTATGGATTTGAGATTGATGTTTTAGTAAGATAGATATGCTAAATCTTCATCCATATATGTTAAATATTGATATGGAATCAAATGGAATGTAGTAGAAACTCATTTGGAGCTTCGAATGGGTGATTTGGGTTTTAACCCACTTATGAACTCAAAAGAGTTCTTATGGTCCAGTTGGCAATCTTTTAAAATTTAAATGTGTGAAAAGGGTATAAAATTGTCTAAATATGTTAGATTAATGATTTCATGTATTGGTTGGGGTTAAACTCGAGCAAAGGCACAAGATTGGTGTTTGGAGCCAAAACCGCACGCCAAGTGTTCGGTGAAATGCCACAATGAGTTCTTAACCATTGTTGGGTTGAATTGAATGATTAAATATAAACTGAATGTCTAAACATAGCCCAAATATGTTATTTATAATAATGGAATTAAATAGAAGCTAGTAGGAACTCATTTGAAGTTTTGAAGGCTTAGTTTGGGTTTTGGTCACTTAGAACCCATTTGGAGTTCGTATGAACTCCATGAAGTAATAAAATGATATGTTATAGTATAATATGTTTGGAAAGTGTTCAATTGTGTTATTAAAGTGTTTGAATGAGTTGGGAAACACAAAGTATGTGCAAGAACTCAAATTGGTGTTTTAAGTCGAAACCGCACGCCAAGTGTTCGGTGAAATGCCTAAACGAGTTCCTAATCATTGTTGGGTTGAATTAAATGTTTGAATATATTATTAATGCCTAATCATAGCCTAAATATTTCAAATATTGTTATGGAATTGATTAGAATTGATTACAAGCTCAATTGGAGCTTGGTGTTGTCGGTTGGAGTTTTCGGTCATTTTCGGACTCGTTCGGAGTCCGTATGAGCTCCATGGAATCATGAAATATTATGAAATCATTCTAATATTTTTATAGGTGTCTAAGTGACCTTAATATTCTATTAATATTGTTGGTAAAGTCCCTCCAAAGTTACGAAAACGTTTGTAGAGGTTTTGGGAGTTTGGTGTGCATTTTTTACTCAAAAATGAGCTGGGAGCTGTCCAGGAGGGGGGTAGCGGCGCGACTAACCTCTTGGTCGCGCCATGACCATGTTTCTGGCTCAAAAATGGATTTTTCTTGGTTGGGGGTCGATGCTTGGGTCTTATACGTTCGTTGCACCTCTAAATTAAGTGTTTAAAGGGTTGGAGGGCCTTGGATCGAGTCCGGAACTCCTAGGGCCTCATATGAACTTAGTACTTTCGGTTTCATAACCTAATACCCTTAGCCTACTCTTAGGGGCTTATCTTGTGTTCGGGGGCTTACGTGTACGCGTTATGAATGCTTCTAGGTGAATTGAGTCGAAAGGAGCTTGATTGCAAGCTTTAGCTATTCTCCGGGCTATTGTGACTTTATTGGAAGGCTTTGGAATCTTCTAAACCGATCACCGTCAGTTCTAGGACTAATGTAGATGAATGATTACATGTTAATTGTTGTTTATGCCTTTGTTGATAACATGCTACTTGATCATGCATATTCACATGCTATAGATGAATTCGTTGTAGCCTTATTGAACGTTATGTCATGCATCATGAATTGAAAAGTGAATTGCCATGATAGTTGACGTAGTTTTGTATTGGTTTGTTATGCAATTCATATAATATGTCTAACCGCTCATCTGTATGAATAATACTAGTTGGAAGGTTGTAATTCACGTTTGATGATCTCGTAGGTTGGACTACTCACTTTTGTGATTGATTAATAATAGTTGGGATATATGCATGAATCTTTAAGTTGTATATTGGGTAGCCTTCGTGACAATCTAATTGATTATGATTCGGGCATAAAGGACTAATTAACCGGTAGGTTTATTAGTATTGTCAAACGACCCCGATGATATGTTAGAACCATTATTGAAGGACGGTTAGTAGATCCACATGGGTGGTTTCCTTAATTGGTCTTATGGACCATTATAGACTCTCATGAATCCTCTTGAACCCTAATTTGTTGTGGAATGCGTTTTGGACCCCTTTGAATGTCCATGGATTATTCTTGGCCCCTTTGGATGCCAGATGCCGACGTACTTGCATTGTCGAAATTCCCGTACTTGCTAGGGACAGCCTCGTACTTTCTAGAGGCAATAGCACTCCCGACTTCGATAGGGAAACCTAGACGACCATAGGGTATGTGATTATTGCATTGGGATGGGAGTATCTCATTTGAGGACGGCAACGGGCCGTCTGCGGGCGATGATTATGACACGTTGGGCTGCAAGCATGAGTTATATCCTAGTGTCGGTGTTGACATCATGTGAGGACGGCAACGGGCCGCCTTCGTGGCGATGATTGTGACACGTTGGGCCGCAAGCATGTTTGTTCTCACCTTTGAATTGGAGTCATTAGTAGTAAGTACTGTGGTAATGTAACGTGCCGATTTGGTAAGGCAGCTTTGTAAAAGCGTTACAACGTGCTACTGTGACATGCGTTGGAATCCCCACTTTGGCTCGACTATGTCTAGCGGTGTACTGGATTCCAAGAGTTGATTCGGTTCCCTATATTGACTCGGCTAGGCCAGGCGGTGACGGTGGAACATGTGACATTGATAAATGTCGAGAATGCTAATAGTCCTCAGTGAGATGAGGCATCTTGTTGTGGATTCGAATAGGTAAATAATTGATGTGGGACACCGATAGTCCTCAACGAGGATGAGGTGATCCCATTCTAACTTGGCATTGGCCATCATTGGTCCCTATATCTTTGGTTGATAGAAATTATGTGTTGGATAGCCATGGTTAGCATGTAATTGTTATTTATATTAATCTTAGAATTCACTAAACAACTTTTGTTGTTTACCCATTTAGTTGTTAACCTTTTGCAGGTTTGAGCTATCGAGCAGGAAGTTTATATTCTTCTTCATTATTCAGAGTGTAGACTCGAGACTAACGGTATGCTTTGGTGATTGTGTTGGGTTTGGGTTAGTCGACCTCTTGGCCTTGACTATTCGTTTGCAGGATCATGACCTGTAACCTTGTAGATTCAATAGATGTTATTCGGATGCATCACTTATGATGCATTAGTTGTAAAAGTTTTAATTCTACCCTAATTCCGCAAGTAATGATGTATAAATTATTGTTAATTACACTGAAATATGTATTATTGTTGTATGGGTGTTTCAATTTGGTATCAGAGACTAGTTCATCGACTGAGTATAGTGCACGATACTCACCTTTGAATCCTTGGATGATGCTTATATTGACCCACCTAGGCAAATATTATGACAACAAACATAGGTTTGAACTTTGGCCTAGGATGGGGATACTTTGGGTAGACTTATGCTAATATTGTGTGATGATATGTACAATTGAAGTATATATATATTATCTATAGTCGACATTGGGTTCGACATTGTCATTTTTAAAATGGTAATTGTATGGATGAGATTTGAGGGTAAAATATGAATAAATGTACCCTAGTTGTTGGGTATAAAATAATTTGAAGACGTGTGTACCCACGTCATGTATTGAACCTTGAATGGATAGGTGTAGCGACCGATTGCGTCGATTGATGATAAGAAGCTTGACATGAGAGTCTTGTGTTAGCCATATAGGCTTAATGTCGTATGGGCTATAATAATACATGCTTATTGTGTGATTTATGACATTAAGGTCATTTAATATTGTAAAAGAAAATTGTGATATTCCTTCCTTCAGGTTTGTTGTGAAGTGTACTCGACTCCGCGAGTGTGATTTGTCTTGTCAGGACCGCGAGGTCCATTCTCCAATGGGATCTATGAATATAGTTCGTAATGAATTAGTTTGACCATTATGTCTGATTTAAGCGAGGGAAGTTGATCCCTATGTGCGTTCTTAGGTCACTCTTCGTTGAGGTGTCATTTCTGCCTCAATATTCGAGATTTAAATCTCGGCATTGATTTTCGAAGTGTATAAAGTTTCATAAATGAGAGTGTTCGAAGGACGACCTAGTGTGTCATAAATGTGGAGAGATATGACATATTCGACCTAGACGTCCAATGTGGTGTTTAGTTATCGGGAATGTGGTTATGTGGATCATATGATTCGCGGTTGCCCTCAATAGAAGGCTAATCTTGACGAGGCTGAAGCTACAGTCGAGTATGAATCCCCATAGTGGAAGCATCGTCTTCCAATTATCATCTCTATAACGTTTCCTTGAGACGTTTTTATGCTATTGTTGCGTTCTATTTGAATCTTCTTGACAAATTGTCATTGATATGGAATGAATTTGGGTCTAATTAGTTGGCTTAATTAGGAAGCCAATCTTATTCCTATGAAATTACGATGTAAATGCGTGACATTTGACATGAGGATAGTCAACAAGTGTTGATAGCACCCCGACTTTGTTGGAGTGAGGGACTTTAATTCTAGTAGGCGATACCTAATGTTGATTAAAATTGATAATCCAGGTAAATATGTGGCATTTTAACTACCACCCGGTTGGTAAGCCAAAACCTAAATGAACTTTTAAGGTGTAAAAGTTCCTTGTAAAATTTTAGTTGCTATGAGTACCATTAGGTGGTGTCAAATTTGAATGGCAACGCCTTGGAAAAATTATCCCTAATAGAACTAATTTTGTAATTGAAAAACGAAAAAAATTTGACGTTTAATGGTAAATTTCCTGGAAATTTAGGAGTTGCGTTAGCACAACGGGGGAAGTTGTAACACCCCAAATAATTAAGAGGTAATTATATTCCTAATAATGTTGAATTAATATAAGTATGGGATTATTTATTATTAATTGGAAATAATGATAATAATGACTAAAGAGGTAACCAACTTTATTGAACAGTTGTAATTGTGAACCTAAAAGCATTATTATGAGATAATTGTCGAGTATTATTTCACTATGCTATTATTTGGAATTGAATAATATAATGTTGATTAGTTATTGAATTGACAAAATAGGTAATGTATTTTGATTTGTTTTATTAAAATGAAAGATATGAGTTAAGAGGGTTTATATGGATAAAATATGAAAATTGAGGGGTTAAGGGTGGCCAAAGGCCAAACCCTTCTCCCCTCCCCTTCTTATTGATCGACCAACACACACACTTCATAGTGTGTGTGTGTTCTTGTTCTTTTGAGAGAAAAAGAGAGAAAAGAGAGTAGAGTTGTGGATAGATTTTGAAGATTGAAGTGTTTTGGAGCTCAAATATTGCTCATTTCGTTGGTTATTGAAGGTATAAACACCTCCTTTGTTCTTCTTCTTCATTTTCTTTCGTTTCCTCCATTTTTGGAGATGAAACCCTAAATGGGGTTATGTTGAAATGTTTATTAAAGGTTCCAATCTTTTAGTATGTTGTTATATGATCAAAATGGAGCCATAATATGCAACTACATTGGTAGTTTGTGTTAGTTTGAGTTAATTTTGGTTGAAATCCAATTTAGGGCTCAAATTGAGCCATGGATCAATCGGTTGCATTTGGGATGTTTTAGAAGCTCAAAATGAGCTCAAAAGTGTTTAAATATGTTGTAAAATCGATTTCAAGTGTTGGTTTTGAGTTTGGTTGAGTTTTGGAATTTTGGGTGTTAAACCCGTAGGGGGAAGAAGTGCAGGTCTGTGAGCGACTCGCTGAGTCAAATTTTTCTGCTCACAAAAATTTGAGCGACTCGACGAGTCACCCAGGCGACTCGCTGAGTCAAATCTGACTGTCCAAAAATTTGATTTTTAGCTATGGGGTCCTATGCTAACATCTAATACTTGTAAAATACATCTAAATTAAGTGTTTAAAGAGTTCTAAAGTTTAATTCCACATTCGGGTCTCATAGAGTCCCGAAATGGATATAAGGCTTTCGGTTTGGAACCCGAAATGTAATTGGAAGGGTTTAAAGAGTTGTTGAGAGCATTGAGCCTCTCTGTTGGGATCCAACACTTGTTTGCAACTCCTATTGCATGAGTCTAGTTGTTCCCAAAGTTGGAACATGATTCCGAGTTCGTTGGGTACCGGAATGACCGGAAACTCTTACGTTGATACCCGAACTCACATTCGGAGAACTTTGCGGACTTAATAAGCTTTGAGGGCTTATATATTTGTTATGTAAATATCATGTAGGTGAATTTGATCATTGGAGCCTATTCGAAGAAACATTTGCCTTATTTGGGCATATTTGGGTCAAAATTGAGACGTCAAGGCTATAATTAGCCAACCGCTGTGAGTTCTAGGACTAATGTAGACGAATGATTACATGTTAATTGTTGTTTATGTCTTGTTGATAACACGCTACTTGACCATGCATATTCACATGCTATAGATGGATTCATTATAGCCTTATTGAACATGTTGTCATGCATCATGAATTGAAAAGTGAATTGCCATGATAGTTGACATAGTTGTGTATTGGTTTGTTATGCAATTCATATAATATGTCTAACCTCTTATCTGTATGCATAATATTGGTTGGAAGTTGGTAATTCACGTTTGATGATCTCGTAGGTTGGACTACTCACTTTAGTGATTGATTAATAATAGTTGGGATATATGCATGACCCTTTAAGTTGTATATTGGGTCGCATTCGTGGAAATCTAATTGATTATGATTTGGCATAAAGGACTATTTAACCGGTAGGCTTTCTAGTAATGTCAAATGACCCCGATGATGTGTTAGAACCATTATTGAAGAACGGTTAGTAGATCCACATGGGTGGTTTCCTTAATTGGTCTTATGGACCATTATAGACTCTCATGAGTCCTCTTGAACCCTAATTTGTTGTGGAATGCGTTTTGGACCCCTTTGGATGTCCATGGATTATTCCTGGCCCCATTGGATGCTAGATGTCGATGTGCTTGCATTGTCGGAGGTCCCGTACTTGCTAGGGACAGCCTCGTATTTGCTTAGAGGCCATACCACTCCCGACTTTGATAGGGAACCCTAGACGACCATGGGGTATGTGGTAGTTGGATTTGGATGGGATTATCTCATGTGAGGACGGCAACGGGCCGCCTGCGGGCGATGATTATGACACGTTGGGCTGCAAGCATGAGTTATATCCTAGTGGCGGTGTTGACATCATGTGAGGACGGCAACGGGCCGCCTTCGTGGCGATAATTGTGACACGTTGGGCCGCAAGCATGTTTGTTCTCACCTTTGAATTGGAGTCATTGGTAGTACGTACTGTGGTAATGTAACGTGCCAATTTGGTAAGGCAGCTTTGTAAAGGCGTTACAACGTGCTACTATGACACGCGTTGGAATCCCCACTTTGGCTCGATTATGTCTAGCGGTGTAGTGGATTCCAAGAGTTGAGTTGGTTCCCCACCTTGACTCGGCTAGGCCGGGCGGTGACGGTGGAACATGTGACATTGGTAAATGTCGATAATGCTAATAGTCCTCAGTGAGATGAGGCATCTTGTTGTGAATTCGAATAAGTAAATAATTGATGTGGGACACTGATAGTCCTCAACGAGGATGAGGTGATCCCATTCTAACTTGGCGTTGGCCATCATAGGCCCTTATATCTTTGGTTGATAGAAAATATGTGTTGGATAGACATGGTTAGCATGTAATTGTTATTTATATTAATCTTAGAATTCACTAAACAACTTTTGTTGTTTACCCCTTTAGTTGTTAACCTTTTGCAGGTTTGAGCTATTGAGCGTGAAGCTTACATTCTTCCTCATTATTCAGAGTGTAGACTCGAGACTAATTGTATGCTTTGGTGATTGTGTTGGGTTTGGGTTAGTCGACCTCTTGGCCTTGACTATTCGTTTGCAGGATCGTGACCTGTAACCTTGTAGATTCAATAGTTGTTATTCGGATGCATCACTTATGATGCATTAGTTGTAAAAGTTTTAATTCTACCCTAATTCCGCAAGTATTGATGTACAAATTATTGTTAATTACACTGAAATATGTAATATTGTTGTATGGGTGTTTCAATTTGGTATCAGAGACGTGGTTCATCGACTGAGTATAGTGCACGATACTCACCCTTGAACCCTTGGATGATGCTTATATTGACCCACCTAGGCAAATACTATGACAACAAACATAGGTTTGAACTTTGGCCTAGGATGGGGATACTTTGGGTAGACTTATGCTAATTTTGTGTGATGATATGTACAATTGAAATATGTATACTATCTATAGTCGACATTGGGTTCGACATTGTCATTTTTTTAAAAAAATGGTAATTGTATGGATGAGATTTGAGAGTAAAATATGAATAAATGTACCCTAGTTGTTGGGTATAAAATAATTTGAAGACGTGTGTACCCACGTCATGTATTGAACCTTGAATGTATAGGTGTAGCGACTGATTGGGTCGATTGATGATAAGAAGCTTGACATGAGCGTCTTGTGTTAGCCATATAGGCTTAATGTCATATGGGCTATAATAAAACATGCTTATTGTGAGATTTATGACATTAAGGTCATTTAATATTGTGAAAGAAAATTGTGATATTCCTTCCTTCAGGTGTGTTGTGAAGTGTACTCGACTCCGCGAGTATGATTTGTCTTGTCCGGACCGCGAGGTCCATTCTCCAATGGGATCTATGAATATAGTTCCTAATGAATTAGTTTGATCATCATGTGTGGTTTAACCGAGGGAAGTTGATCCCTATTTGTGTTCTTAGGTCACTCTTCGTTGAGGTGTCATTTCTGCCCCAATATTCGAGATTTAAATCCCGACATTGATTTTCGAAGTGTATAAAGTTTCTTAAATGTGAGTGTTCGAAGGACGACCTAGTGTGTCATAAATGTGGAGAGGCATGACATATTCGACTTAGATTGTCCAATGTGGTGTTAGTTTGTCGGGAATGTGGTTATGTGGGCCACATGATTCGCGAATGCCCTCAATGGAATGCTACTCTTGATGAGGCTGAATTCACAGCCGAATATGAATCCTCGTAATGGAACCATCGTCTTTCAATTATGATCTTTGTAACGTTTCCTTGAGACGCTTTTATGTTGTTGTCGCGTCCTAATTGAATCATTTTGACAAATTGTTGTTGATATGGAATGAATGCATGTTTAATAAGTTGGCTTAATTAGGGAGCCAATCTCATTATTATGATAGTATGATATAATTGTGTAATCATAGACGTGAGGCCTAGTCAAATGGTGCTGATATAGCCCCGACTTTTTATAAATGATGGATTTTATTGCTAGTAAGCAATAACTAATGTTGATTAAAATTGATAATTCTGGTAAATGTGTGGCATTTTGACTACCACCCGGTTGGTAAGCCAAAACCTAAATGAACTTTAAGATGTAAAAGTTCCTTGTAAAATTTAATTGCTATGAGTAGCATTAGGTTGTGTCAAATTAGAATGGCAACGCCTTAGAAAATTATCCCCAATGTAATTAATTTTGTATTTGAAAAAGGGAAAATTTGATGCTTAATGGTAAATTTCCTGAAAAATTTAGGAGTTGCGTTAGCGCAACGGGGGAAGTAGACAATTTGTGCCTCCAAGATTAGTCAAATGACTATAAATGAGGTTAAACCAATAATGATTTTTGGGGTTTAGTGGCAATTATTTTGTCAATGATTGTGGTTGAATAGATGACATTGTGTCATCACATTGAAATTAAACATGATAATTTGTGTGTACTCCTAAATTATGAAAGGGGAGTATATTTGCTTAAAATGTAAGAACCAACTTGTCCAAAGAAATTGAATATTTGGTAATAAACCCTTAATTTGTGAATAAGGGTGGATGAGTTCTAAGTTGAAATTGAGCAAACTATTGTGGACTAGCTCTAAATCTCAATTGAGCACTTAATTGATCGTTGTTTGCCTGATACAACAAAAAAAAAAATTGTGTCTACTAACATGTCGGTAATGTGATAAAATATTGAAATATATAAAAATGACGTATTGAAGCTACTTGGCGGATGAATAATAGTTCTTAGAGAACAATTGAACCAATATGTTGATTTAGAATGATAAAGTCATCTAATGTGACAGTCTCTACGCGTCTCCTAAACGCGTACATTGTGGAAAATGACAAATTAGCCTTGCGGTGTATTAAGACATGTGGTCTTTAAATCACCTTGTATTGTGTTGAGTCTTAGGATTCCGAGGACGGAATCGTTTAACTGGGGAAGAATTGTAACACCCCAAATAATTCAGAGGTAATTATATTCCTAATAATGTTGAATTAATATAAGTATGGGATTATTTATTATTAATTGGAAATAATAATAATATTGACTAAAGAGGTAACCAACTTTATTGAACAGTTGTAATTGTGAACCTAAAAGCATTATTATGAGATAATTGTCGAGTATTATTTCACTATGCTATTATTTGGAATTGAATAATATAATGTTGATTAGTTATTGAATTGACAAAATAGGTAATTTGATTTGTTCTATTAAAATGAAAGATATGAGTTGAGAGGGTTTATATGGATAAAATATGAAAATTGAGGGGTTAAGGGTGGCCAAAGGCCAAACCCTTCTCCCCTCCCCTTCTTATTGATCGACCAACACACACACTTCATAGTGTGTCTGTGTTCTTGTTCTTTTGAGAGAAAAAGAGAGAAAAGAGAGTAGAGTTGTGGATAGATTTTGAAGATTGAAGTGTTTTGGAGCTCAAATCTTGCTCATTTCGTTGGTTATTGAAGGTATAAACACCTCCTTTGTTCTTCTTCTTCATTTTCTTTCGTTTCCTCCATTTTTGGAGATGAAACCCTAAATGGGGTTATGTTGAAATGTTTATTAAAGGTTCCAATCTTTTAGTATGTTGTTATATGATCAAAATGGAGCCATAATATGCAACTACATTGGTAGTTTGTGTTAGGCAGAGTTAATTTTGGTTGAAATCCAATTTAGGGCTCAAATTGAGCCATGGATCAATCGGTTGCATTTGGGATGTTTTAGAAGCTCAAAATGAGCTCAAAAGTGTTTAAATATGTTGTAAAATCGATTTCAAGTGTTGGTTTTGAGTTTGGTTGAGTTTTGGAATTTTGGGTGTTAAACTCGTAGGGGGAAGAAGTGTAGGTCTGTGAGCGACTCGCTGAGTCAAATTTTTCTGCTCACAAAAATTTGAGCGACTCGACGAGTCACCCAGGCGACTCGCTGAGTCAAATCTGACTGTCCAAAAATTTGATTTTTAGCTATGGGGTCCTATGCTAACATCTAATACTTGTAAAATACATCTAAATTAAGTGTTTAAAGAGTTCTAAAGTTTAATTCCACATTCGGGTCTCATAGAGTCCCGAAATGGATATAAGGCTTTCGGTTTGGAACCCGAAATGTAATTGGAAGGGTTTAAAGAGTTGTTGAGAGCATTGAGCCTCTCTGTTGGGATCCAACACTTGTTTGCAACTCCTATTGCATGAGTCTAGTTGTTCCCAAAGTTGGAACATGATTCCAAGTTCGTTGGGTACCGGAATGACCCGAAACTCTTACGTTGATACCCGAACTCACATTCGGAGAACTTTGCGGACTTAATAAGCTTTGAGGGCTTATATATTTGTTATGTAAATATCATGTAGGTGAATTTGATCATTGGAGCCTATTCGAAGAAACATTTGCCTTATTTGGGCATATTTGGGTCAAAATTGAGACGTCAAGGCTATAATTAGCCAACCGCTGTGAGTTCTAGGACTAATGTAGACGAATGATTACATGTTAATTGTTGTTTATGTCTTGTTGATAACATGCTACTTGACCATGCATATTCACATGCTATAGATGGATTCATTATAGCCTTATTGAACATGTTGTCATGCATCATGAATTGAAAAGTGAATTGCCATGATAGTTGACATAGTTGTGTATTGGTTTGTTATCCAATTCATATAATATGTCTAACCTCTTATCTGTATGCATAATATTGGTTGGAAGTTGGTAATTCACGTTTGATGATCTCGTAGGTTGGACTACTCACTTTTGTGATTGATTAATAATAGTTGGGATATATGCATGACCCTTTAAGTTGTATATTGGGTCGCATTCGTGGAAATCTAATTGATTATGATTTGGCATAAAGGACTATTTAACCGGTAGGCTTTCTAGTAATGTCAAACGACCCCGATGATGTGTTAGAACCATTATTGAAGAACGGTTAGTAGATCCACTTGGGTGGTTTTCTTAATTGGTCTTATGGACCAATATAGACTCTCATGAGTCCTCTTGAACCCTAATTTGTTGTGGAATGCGTTTTGGACCCCTTTGGATGTCCATGGATTATTCCTGGCCCCTTTGGATGCCGGATGCCGATGTGCTTGCATTGTCGGAGGTCCCGTACTTGCTAGGGACAGCCTCGTATTTGCTTAGAGGCCATACCACTCCCGACTTTGATAGGGAACCCTAGACGACCATGGGGTATGTGGTATTTGGATTTGGATGGGATTATCTCATGTGAGGACGGCAACGGGCCGCCTGCGGGCGATGATTATGACACGTTGGGCTGCAAGCATGAGTTTTATCCTAGTGGCGGTGTTGACATCATGTGAGGACGGCAACGGGCCGCCTTCGTGGCGATGATTGTGACACGTTGGGCCGCAAGCATGTTTTTTTACACCTTTGAATTGGAGTCATTGGTAGTACGTACTGTGGTAATGTAACGTGCCAATTTGGTAAGGCAGCTTTGTAAAGGCGTTACAACGTGCTACTATGACACGCGTTGGAATCCCCACTTTGGCTCGATTATGTCTAGCGGTGTAGTGGATTCCAAGAGTTGAGTTGGTTCCCCACCTTGACTCGGCTAGGCCGGGCGGTGACGGTGGAACATGTGACATTGGTAAATGTCGATAATGCTAATAGTCCTCAGTGAGATGAGGCATTTTGTTGTGAATTCGAATAGGTAAATAATTGATGTAGGACACTGATAGTCCTCAACGAGGATGAGGTGATCCCATTCTAACTTGGCGTTGGCCATCATAGGCCCTTATATCTTTGGTTGATAGAAAATATGTGTTGGATAGACATGGTTAGCATGTAATTGTTATTTATATTAATCTTAGAATTCACTAAACAACTTTTGTTGTTTACCCCTTTAGTTGTTAACCTTTTGCAGGTTTGAGCTATTGAGCGTGAAGCTTACATTCTTCCTCATTATTCAGAGTGTAGACTCGAGACTAATTGTATGCTTTGGTGATTGTGTTGGGTTTGGGTTAGTCGACCTCTTGGCCTTGACTATTCGTTTGCAGGATCGTGACCTGTAACCTTGTAGATTCAATAGTTGTTATTCGGATGCATCACTTATGATGCATTAGTTGTAAAAGTTTTAATTCTACCCTAATTCCGCAAGTATTGATGTACAAATTATTGTTAATTACACTGAAATATGTATTATTGTTGTATGGGTGTTTCAGAAGTAGACAATTTGTGTCTCCAAGATTAGCCAAATGACTATAAACGAGGTTATACCAATAATGATTTTTGGGGTTTAGTGGCAATTGTTTTGTCAATGAGTGTGGTTGAATAGATGACATGTGTCATCACATTGAAGTTAAACATGATAATTTGTGTGTACTCCTAAATTGTGAAAGGGGAGCATATTTGCTTAAAACGTAAGAACCAACTTGTCCAACAAAATTGAATTTTTGGTAATTTAACCCTTAATTTGTGAGTAAGGGAGGACGAGCTCTAAGTTGAAATTGAGCAAACTAGTGTGGACTAGCTCTAAGTCTAAATTGAGCGCCTAATTGATTGTGGTTTATTTGGTGCTATAGAGTAATGATTACTTGCACGTCGATTACATGGTGGATACCTGGTTAGGTGAGTATAATGAGTGGCGATTGAAGCTACTAATAGAATTATGTCGCTCAACGCGGCTAAATTGTATAGTTGGACTAATATGAGAATGTTGTTTGATGCAACATGAAATGTGTCGTTAGTGAATATAAAGTTGTAAATTGTTAGGCATCCAGGTCATTAGTATGTAAAAATTCCTATGTGCATCTTACGCGCCTGTATTGAAGCAAATGACAAATTAGCCTTGCGGTGTAATAAGACATGTGGTCCTTAAAACACCTTTGAATTGTGTGGAGTCTTAGGATTCCGAGAACGGAATCTTTTAACGGGGGAAGAATTGTAACACCCCAAATAATTTGGAGGCAATTATATTCCTAATAATATTGAGTTAATATAATTATTGAAATTACTATTATTAATTGGAGGTAATAATAATATTGACTAAAGCGGTAACTAACTTTATTGAACAATTAAAATTGTGAACTTAAGGATAATATTATGAGTTAATTGTCAAGGATTTATGACATTTGCTATTATTGAGACTTGTATGATAGAAAGAAAATATAATGTGGTTGAATTTAACAAGAATAGGTAATGTACTTGGATTTCTTTTATTAAAATGAAAGATAAATTGTTAGGAGGGGTTAATGGTGTAATATTGAGAAAGTTGGAGGGTTAAGGGTGGCCATAGGCCAAACCCTTCTCCCCCTTTTTATTCTATAAACCGTCCAACACACACACAATGGTGTGTGTGTGTGTGTGTGTTCTTGTTCTTTTGAGAGAAAGAGAGAAAAAGAAGAGAGAGTTGAGCTAGGGGTTTTGTTTTGCTCCATTTTGGTTAGTGTTTTGGTGAAGATTGAAGCTCCATTGAAGGTATAAACATCTCCTCTCTTCATCTTCTTCATTTCTCTCCATTTCACCATTGTTGGAGAATGGAACCCTAAATGGGTTTATGTTGAAATGTTATGTAATGGCTCCAATCTTTTAATATGTTGTTATATGAACAAAATGGAGCCATAATATGCAACTACATTGGTAGTTTGAGTTAGTATTGGTTTGAACCCAAGCTAGGGCTCAAATGAGCTCCAATGGGTTATGGATTTGAGTTTGATGTTTCAGTAAGATAGATATGCTAAATCTTCATCCATATATGTTAAATATTGATATGGAATCAAATGGAATGTAGTAGAAACGCATTTGGAGCTTCGAAGGGGTGATTTGGGTTTTAACCCACTTATGAACTCAAAAGAGTTCTTATGGACCACTTGGCAATCTTTTATGATTTAAATGTGTGAAAAGGGTATAAATTGTCTAAATATGTTAGATTAATGATTTCATGTATTGGTTGGGGTTAAACTCGAGCAAAGGCTCAAGATTGGTGTTTAGAGCCAAAACCGCACGCCAAATGTTCGGTGAAATGCCACAATGAGTTCTTAACCATTGTTGGGTTGAATTGAATGATTAAATATAAATTGAATGTCTAAACATAGCCCAAATATGTTATTTATAATAAAAGAATTAAATAGAAGCTAGTAGGAACTCATTTGAAGTTTTGAAGGCTTAGTTTGGATTTTGGTCATTTAGAACCTATTTGGAGTTCGTATGAACTCCATGAAGTAATAAAATGCTACGCTATAGTATAATATGTTTGGAAAGTGTTCAATTGTGTTATTAAAGTGTTTGCATGAGTTGAGAAACACAAAGTATGTGCAAAAACTCAAATTGGTGTTTTAAGTCGAAACCGCACGCCAAGTGTTCGGTGAAATGCCTCAACGAGTTCCTAATCATTGTTGGGTTGAATTAAATGTCAGAATATATTATTAATGCCTAATAATAGCCTAAATATGTCAAATATTGTTATGGAATTGATTAGAATTGATTACAAGCTCAATTGGACCTTGGTGTTGTTGGTTGGAGTTTTCGGTCATTTTCAGACTCGTTTGGAGTCCGTATGAGCTCCATGGAATCATGAAATGTTATGAAATCATTCTAATATGTTTAGAGGTGTCTAAGTGACCTTAATATTTATTAATATTGTTGGTAAAGTCCCTCCAAAGTTACAAAAACGTTTGTGGAGGTTTTGGGAGATTGGTGTGCATTTTTGACTCAAAAATGAGCTGGGAGCTGTCCAGGAGGGGGTAGCGGCGCGACTAACCTCTTGGTCACGCCATGACCATGTTTCTGGCCCAAAAATGGATTTTTCTTGGTTGGGGGTCGATGCTTGGGTCTTATACGTTCGTTGCACCTCTAAATTAAGTGTTTAAAGGGTTTGAGGGCCTTGGATCGAGTCCGGAACTCCTAGGGCCTCATATGAACTTAGTACTTTCGGTTTGATAACCTAATACCCTTAGCCTACTCTTAGGGGCTTATCTTGTGTTCGGGGACTTACGTGTACGCGTTATGATTGCTTCTTGGTGAATTAAGTCGAAAGGAGCTTGATTGCAAGCTTTAGCTATTCTCCGGGCTATTGTGGCTTTATTGGAAGGCTTTGGAATCTTCTAAACTGATCACTGTGAGTTCTAGGACTAATTTAGATGAATAATTACATGTTAATTGTTGTTTATGCCTTTGTTGATAACATGTTACTTGATCATGCATATTCACATGCTATAGATGGATTCATTGTAGCCTTATTGAACATTATGTCATGCATCATGAATTGAAAAGTGAATTGCCATGATAGTTGACATAGTTGTGTATTGGTTTGTTATGCAATTCATATAATATGTCTAACCGCTTATCTGTATGAATAATATTGGTTGGAAGTTGGTAATTCACGTTTGATGATCTCATAGGTTGGACTACTCACTTTTGTGATTGATTAATAATAGTTGGGATATATGCATGAATCTTTAAGTTGTATATTGGGTCGCCTTCGTGACAATCTAATTGATTATGATTCGAGCATAAAGGACTAATTAACCGGTAGGTTTATTAGTATTGTCAAACGACCCCGATGATATGTTAGAACCATTATTGAAGGACGGTTAGTAGATCCACATGGGTGGTTTCCTTAATTGGTCTTATGGACCAATATAGACTCTCATGAATCCTCTTGAACCGTAATTTTATTGTGGAATGCGTTTTGGACCCCTTTGGATGTCCATGATTTATTCCTGGCCCCTTTGGATGCCGGATGCCGACGTACTTGCATTCTCGGAAGTCCCGTACTTGCTAGGGACAGTCCCGTACTTGCTAGGGACAGCCTCGTACTTGCTAGAGGCAATACCACTCCCGACTTCGATAGGGAACCCTAAACGACCATGGGGTATGTGGTTATTGGATTGGGATGGGAGTATCTCATGTGAGGACGGCAACGGGCCGCCTGCGGGCGATGATTATGACATGTTGGACTGCAAGCATGAGTTATATCCTAGTGTCGGTGTTGACATCTTGTGAGGACGGCAACGGGCCGCCTTCGTGGCGATGATTGTGACATGTTGGGCCGCAAGCATGTTTGTTCTCACCTTTGAATTGGAGTCATTAGCAGTAAGTACTGTGGTAATGTAACGTGCTGATTTGGTAAGGCAGCTTTGTAAAAGCGTTACAACGTGCTACTATGACACGCGTTGGAATCCCCACTTTGGCTCGAATATGTCTAGCGGTGTAGTGGATTCCAAGAGTTGAGTCGGTTCCCTACCTTGACTCGGCTAGGCCGGGCGGTGACGGTGGAACATGTGACATTATTAAATGTCGAGAATGCTAATAGTCCTCAGTGAGATGAGGCATCTTGTTGTGAATTCGAATAGGTAAATAATTGATGTGGGACACCGATAGTCCTCAACGAGGATGACGTGATCCCATTCTAACTTGGCATTGGCCATCATTGGCCCCTATATCTTTGGTTGATAGAAATTATATGTTGGATAGTGTAAGGTCTACTAACTGCAAGATCTATCTAGACGCGGATCCGTGAACGAGTGCGGAATCCTCGTTGACGGTTAGACGGACAACTCTCAACCAACGGAACACGGAGACTATTAGACGCTGAACGAACGACACACGAACGATCCTACGTACTAATTCTCTCCGAAACGGCACTCACCTAGCTGATAAACTCGAGATCGCCTCTTGCTTAATTCCTCACGAATTCTGCAAAAAGTCTTCTAATTATTCGAGTCTATCCCTAATTATAGACCCTGATTCGAGTCTGTTGTGGGCCAACCTCGAATCTGGCCCAAGGCCCATTCGAGTCTGTCCATATTGACAGTCTCGAATCTAGCCCTCTTTCGAATCTATGGTTACATTCGAATCTATCACAGATTCGAATGTCAACCCATATATAATTCGAATCTAGCCTTTTACATAAACAACTAAGTGTTGAACCTTACGTTATTACTTATGATTGATTTTATCTTTGTTCTTTATGTTTGAACTTCTTGTAATACGTTACATCAAGTTCAAACATACAAACACTAATAAATATCAACCATATATAAACATATATATCACACACTTGCTAAAATCACAATGTAGGATCACTTAGACTGCTGTCGTCACACAGGATGTACCAACAGACTCCCCCTTGACGATAGCTTCTAAAAATTCACACATTTGATTTAAGAACTTGGTTTATTTATTGATTCAAAACACTACCAGCATACAGACCTTTCTCGACGCATACCTTGACCACATTTTCATACTTACTAGCCTCAGTATCCATATGTGCGTCACTGGAAATCTTACAATTATACAAAATCTGCAGATCTTCTTTAGATAGGTTTACCAGGTGAAGCGGGTCATAGACTCTAAGAATAACATTTTCTTCTAAGTCTTCCATAACCGCTTCCCCCGTTTCCGTGTCAGCATACCACCACTTCAGATTCTTCAGAATATTTTGTGGCATTGGCTTGAGAGGAACCTTCCTAAGACATCTAGCCGGCTTATAGTGAATCCTCATCCAAGGTCGTCCAGTTAGAGGATCAATATGTGACGGATCCTCTACTCTTCTCCCGACCCTTGGATTCAAACGTTCGAACTTCCTTGATCTCCCTTCCTTTCTTATGATTCTTTCGATTACGCTCGCGTAGGGATCATTGCCAATGTTTATAAGATCTTTCCAAGCTAGCGCAGTGATTTCGCTTTTTGGCAGGGAGTTGAACGCTTTTAAAGTTCGCCTCATGTACTGAAGCCCGTCTTTTCTCTTTATTATAAATAGCTGCAGATCTCTGTCAAAGAACCAGCTTAAAATTCGCTCAGACAGCTTCCCAGTACCTGGCACTTTCATTGTCTTTTTAATTGCTGCTTCCTTCTCTTCAGCCCTGAACCATAGCTTTCGTTTTTCTTCATTAGTTAGCTCTCTTGCAGGTTCTTCTGTCGATGGCTGAGGATTTAATGCAACATTAACTATATCTGCATCGACAATTTTATTTCCATCAATCATGTAAGTATCAGTTATAGGATTCTGCTGCACAACTATCTCGTCAGCTTCATCATCCTCATCAGCAAGTACTTCATCATCCGACCGCCAGTCTACAATCTCCCCTGGCACAAACTCCCCTTCTTCCAGCTCTTCATCTTCATTATCAAAACCTACATCCAGTGGATCATCTTCGAGATCCATGAGCGCTTCAATCATCTCACTGATCTCAAAGTCTGTAGGCTGTTTAGATGAACTGGCCTCACCTCTTTCTCCTTTGCCTTGACTAGGCTCCCCCTGAACTTGTGTAACTTGAGCTGCAGGAAAATCTACAGACTCAATCTCTTTATTCGCACCGGGATCATCGCCTTCATGATCATCTCTTCTCTGCACCTCCTGATCTCGGCACGATGTCTCCCCCTGAGCCTGCAAATTTTTCATTAACTGCTCAATTAGGGAGCGCATCGACCTTATCTCAGCCGCCTGATCGCAAACAAAAGTTTTGATTTCTACGTTCTCTTCCTGGACTTGCTCCACAATCTTCTTCAAATCGGCATTTTCTTTATCAAGATTTGCATTATGAGTCTGAATTTCTCCGATCGCCTTGGTTAGGCTTAAGATTTGGACATTCTGGAAGTCAACGCGAGCTTTAAGCTGCAGAAACCTTTGATTGTCAGTGTATGTGGTCGAGGCAGATGGAATGGACTGTATAGGAGTAGGAATGAACGGTGATGGTATATACGGTTCATCTTGAGGTGGTGGTGGTGGTGGAGTGGTGGTTTGAGGTTCTTGATGTTGTGGAATTTCTGGTTGATCTGCAGGAGCTGAAGATGATCCTTGCATGAACCTGTGACATTTGGCCCGTTGCCTTGTCACTAGTTGAGGAACTTCCTCTTCTTCAAAATCAGACTCTTCCAATTCCCTGTTCACGCGCCTCCTCGAACCACCCTCATTTATAATCAATCTCGAACCATAAGTTCCAATTTGAATATCTGGAACTGCAGCTGCCGGAACTTCCGCCGATTCTGAGTCGGATTCCGGGGATGTTAATCCGTCATCCTTAATTGCCTTGAAAATCGCAAACTGTTGGGTCAACAGCTCTGTACGCTTTCTACGCACCCGAGGATTACCTTCACACCTTTTCTGGAGAGACTCCCAAAGTTCCTTCGACGTCCTTTGAGTCCGAAATGTGTGTAAAATATCTTGAGGTAAAGCCATACGGATTATGGAGAAAGCTTTGTTTTCAGCTTCAAATAGTTTCTTGTCATCCTCTTTCATCATCTGATATGACAAGACCTTTTGTCGGCCTTCAACTTCAGATACTGGCGGAATGTACCCTTCATCTATGCACACCCACATGCGCATATCATTGAATCGTACAA
The DNA here is from genome assembly GCA_020465985.1 of Centrapalus pauciflorus. Taxonomy (NCBI): domain Eukaryota; kingdom Viridiplantae; phylum Streptophyta; class Magnoliopsida; order Asterales; family Asteraceae; genus Centrapalus; species Centrapalus pauciflorus. The sequence goes on along the minus strand of JAANYP010004810.1, from coordinate 91,592 downwards.
AATCTGTAAATCTGTCCTTCCACCAGTAATAGTCCTCAACTTTCATCAGCTTTGGCGGTGCATTTGCCTTCCCAACTTCGTGATCCATCTCAAGGAATTTCTGAAGATTTGACATCTTTTCTTAAACAAATTTAATTTGAACTTAATTAATTTAATTCGAAACTGATTTAGACTAACTTATTCGAATCTAGATAGATTCGAAACTAATTAATATTAAATCTGTTGAGATTAAATTCGATTAAGTCTTAAAAGTCAATTAGATTCGAAATTATGTCAGATTCGAACAACTCCTTAGATTCGATGGTCCTTAGAATCGAAGGCTCAGCAGATTCGAATGTCAGCAGAATCGAAGCACAGAATCGAAACAGTAACAGACTCGAAATAAACTCGAAACAACACAGACTCGAGATCCAATTCGAATGAAGTAACAGATTCGAAACAAAGTAGACTCGAAACTCTCTGAAATTGACTCGAAAGGAGCGTATTTAGGTTAGACTCGAGACTAGAGTGAAACCCTAATTACCCCTATAGATTCGAGCGCCGCACACTCGAAAAACGGCTAACACTTTGATTTTTTGACGTTTTACAAATTAAATCACTATTTTTCAAACGAAAAATAATGATTTCGATCAAAAACGTGAAAAACCACAAAGTGTTTCCCGAATATGAATGTGCTAAGCTCAGAAACACGTTTTTGAGAGCAAAACCGTCCAACTAGCGTCAAGAAACCTAGAATGTATCTGATGAACACGAAGAACACCAACAACACTCCGTAGGCTCTGATACCACTTGTAAGTTCTACGACTGCAAGATCTATATAGACGCGGATCCGTTAACGAGTGCGGAATCCTCGTTTACGGTCAGACGGACAACTCTCAACCAACGGAAACACGGAGACTATTAGACGCTGAACGAACGACACACGAACGATCCTACGTACTAATTCTCTCCGAAATGGGACTCACCTAGCTGATAAACTCGAGATCGCCTATTGCTTAATTCCTCACGAATTCTGCCAAAGGTCGTCTAATTATTCGAGTCTATCCCTAATTATAGACCCTGATTCGAGTCTGTTGTGGGCCAAGCTCGAATCTGGCCCAAGGCCCATTCGAGTCTGTCCATATTGACAGTCTCGAATCTAGCCTTCTTTCGAATCTATGGTTACATTCGAAACTATCACAGATTCGAATGTCAACCCATATATAATTCGAATCTAGCCTTTTACATAAACAGCTAAGTGTTGAACCTTACGTTATTACTTATGATTGATTTTATCTTTGTACTTTATGTTTGAACTTCTTGTAATACGTTACATCAAGTTCAAACATACAAACACTAATAAATATCAACCATATATAAACATATATATCACACACTTGCTAAAATCACAATGTAGGATCACTTAGACTGCTGTCGTCACACAGGAGTACCAACAGATAGGCATGGTTAGCATGTAATTGTTATTTATATTAATCTTAGAATTCACTAAACAACTTTTGTTGTTTACCCCTTTAGTTGTTAACCTTTTGCAGGTTTGAGCTATCGAGCAGGAAGTTTATATTCTTCCTCATTATTCAGAGTGTAGACTCGAGACTAGCGGTATGCTTTGGTGATTGTGTTGGGTTTGGGTTAGTCGACCTCTTGGCCTTGACTATTCGTTTGCAGGATCATGACCTGTAACCTTGTAGATTCAATAGATGTTATTCGGATGCATCACTTATGATGCATTAGTTGTAAAAGTTTTAATTCTACCCTAATTCCGCAAGTAATGATGTATAAATTATTGTTAATTACAATGAAATATGTATTATTGTTGTATGGGTGTTTCAAGACATCCTCATGTATATATGATATAATTAATGACACCAGGATCAACATACAACCCAATGATTAACATTATAATTAAAATTGATTGTTAATTCAGATTTAAGCAGTTCCACGCTAAAGCAAGAAATGTATTTGTCTACAGTGATAAAGTCTAACTATTACAACGTCATAAATTGTTTTGAAAATATCAAATCTCAGCCCAAAGCTACAAACATCCATGTACCAATAGCTTCTAAAGTCTCCGGTATATTGAATTGAAATGCCTAAGAAAAAGGTCCAGCTACACCTTTTCCTTTGCCTGAAAACATTGAGAGTCAGCAGTAAGCTAAAGCTTAGTGAGATAACAGATTATAATTCAACAAGTATTTCTTTACAAACTTTAGTGTGAAAATGGGCAGTGCAAGCCCCATAGTATGTGAAAAACCATGCAGTGCAAGCACGGGGTTGGTAGTTCAAAATGCTGATCGGGGATGTGTCGAACCTGAACAGGAAAACGAGTGGGATGATCCCCCGACAGTTGCCTGTATTCAGCCCCAGTCTAAGTCGCATCAGATTGTGAAGTAATGATCATGCCGTGAAAGCATGATGTCAATAGATGCACTTTCAATTGAACGTTGGCTACATGTTTGTCACATGTCAAGTACGAGTGTGCATCATAACAATGAATCATACATGAGTGCCAATTGATGTATATAAACAATGTGAACATGCCATTAAATTGTAAAATGTTAATGCAAAGACAATAAATGTTAGAATAATAATCTATTACTCACAGTGGTTTGTACTTAGTGTAAATTGGCTCTGAATCAGTGTGTGTTAGACAACACCACAAAGATCCTGCTAAGTCAGTGTAATAGCGAATTAATGTCAGTATTTGCTTAAAATTTGATTCTGAAAAACTAAGTGAAATTGAACTGAATTCGAACCACATCCGAATTTCGGATGATCCGAAATCTGGATGGTCCGAGGTCCATCCTTGTCATTTTCCTTTGTACTATTCATCCGAATTCGGATGACACCTTGGTCCGAAATTCAGATCAACAGTGCATCCGAAGTTCGTATCACAACTTAATGATTTTTATAAGTTTCCATCCGAGATTACAAATGGTCCGAACTCGGTTGAGACCCGAATTGGGAGTGGGTCCGAACTCGGATGAACCGGATTGTGTTCATAAGGTCCGAGTTCATACTTGTATAATTTCCAATATATTTCCGGAATTTCATTTGGACCATTTGTGCATGTTTGTGACTAATAATCATTGATATAACTTATTTGTACCCTTATTAACACATTATAACATGAAATACAACTTAAATATACCAAATCAATCCATTATTCATCATTTATCGATGAACACACACACTAAAACACATACCAAATTTTTGAAATCGTACTTAGAAATAGAATCTGAGTCTGAAATTTGGTATATAACATTATCAACACTCGATTTAACATTCCTACAAGAATATCCAACATGCAATGATATCCTTAAACCGAAATCTATGATTCGGTTCTTGTAGAAACCGAACCCCAAAGCTCCAAAATTCATAAATTTGAGCAAGTATTACCTTGTTTAGTTGATTGCAGTAGTTATAGTTCCTCAAATGTCACTTGAATCCAACTTTTTAGCATTCAATTCAATGATTTTAATGATCTTGATTTGCAAATGGAAAAGAAACTGTGGGTTTTAGAGAGAGAAACGAGAGAGTAGAGAGAGAAAGTGTGAGTTGCATAATAAGCATTAATTCCCCTTTTTATTTGTTAGTTCACCTTATTTGCATATTATACCCCTCAACTTTGTATTTTCATGACTTAAATCATTTAAGTTGGCTTCTCATTGTTATGCTAGCTCAACAGACAACAATGATAATTTCTCATTATCATTGCTATTTTTAAAAAACTTCGATCGATGATTATTATTTATTCTTCCGATGTCGGTTCCTTGTTGTTTGCTTGCTCAGAAAACTACGATGAGGACTTCTCCTCATCTTTTCTCATTTTAATACTGTGATCGAAATTTGCTTAAATTGAAATGATAATCCATTAATACAATAATTGAGTATTAAATTGCCAATTACAAGTAATTGAAAAGTAGGGATGTTACATATGTATATTACAATTTTACATGAAATTTATCATTTTATCATAATGAACATGTACATTAATATGGTACTCGAGTACTCCAATCTAATATGGTACTTCATGGAACTCGAAGTAATTATTAATTTTTTTATAAACATGTTTTAATTAACATTACACATATGATATATAAAATTCACGCACATTCACACATCCTAAGTGCATGAAATCATGCATTACATAAATAAAATTTCACATATATGCAAAATTATGTAAGTGTACGTTCACATCATTTTTTAGGAGTTAGGAGATATGAATATATGTGAATTTTACATATTATCTTCATAATGTTAAGTTAAACATGTTTATGAAAAAAGATATTTTAAGGGTGGTACCTTCTCAATATGCAGCACACCAGAAGGTATCACCCTTAAAATAACTTTTTTCTATGTTCGATGTTCTAAGAATACCTCAAAAAGTTGTTTTTAAATTTTTTATATAGACATTTAAACAACTATTATAAGAAAATTTACCAAAAGTATCATACATTTATATATTAAGACTAGAAAGATAAATCCTATGAATGTACGAAAATGTGTGAATGATCAATCATTCACGTGAATTTAACAGAATTGGTCGATTATCCACTTAAATTTTCACGTAGTTCCAAGGTGTGTTTGTATGTGATTTTACAAGCAGCTTTATATTGTTAATTTAAACGTATGAAAAACATTTTAAAAAATATTTTGAAGTGAGATACCTTTGGGATACTGGACTTTTAGAGGCATCTCTTTTCACCCTTATATTAACATCTATCCTACCCCACCCCACCCACCTTACCCTACTACTAATCTACTCACACAACAAAATTACAACATCTCTTTACACATTTATATACTCAACATATCATATCTTACCCTTACCACAACTCCACTTCCTACCCTTCCTATCACTGATCTACTCACATATCAAACATGTTACATCCCTTTCTGTAAGGCGTTACACACACTTATTAGATATTATTTTGCTTATATAGTAAGTATTAATATTTAATGTTATCAGTTTTATGATTTATAAAAAACCAATTCGTTTTATCAAGAAAAAAATTGTCTTATGAAGAAAAAATAAAAACTAACATACTTTTAAAATATTTTTATAATTCAAAATAATTTGAAAAATTGTTAATAATATTTTTTGGTCATTTGTCATAATCAAATTCCAATTCCTCTGACAAATTTATACACCAAACAGAAAATAACAAAGAAATTGAATCTGAATTCCAATATTTTCCTGCCAACCAAACAAGCTACGTTATTTGGATTCAGACAGATTCCCTTCTTCCAAGAATTTCATTCATTTGACAGATTCAATTTCTGGAGTAAACATTTTACGAACCAAACACCAGCCTACATATGTCTTACGAAATATTTGATACCTTTGTAATCCGATTATGGGTGTGTGTTTCTAGATGGATGTAAAATTAAATTAAAATAACAATAAGTTGATTTACTTGACTTATTATTTGACAAAATTTTGGGTATGTGCATGCATTTCATCGGCTAAATTCATAAGTCTTTTGACTTTATTGCTAACGTTTTTTTATCTTTTTTTACGACAAATTAAAGAAGATTTGACTGGTCATCTTTAAAATATGTTACTAAATAATTGGTCGTTTGAATGCTTCAAATTTGACGGACAATCAATAGAAATGTAACGGACTAGGCCAAGTTTATACGACATTCTAATTATAGAATATATCATTTTCATCTAAATTTATCGATGACAAATGACAAGAAAATCTTACATATGTTACATTTTATATCAGTTAATTAGCTTATATACTCGTGTATTATGCGGATTTACTGTATAATTATATATATATATATATATATATATATATATATATATATATATATATATATATATATATATATATATATATATATATATATATATAATCTATATAAATAAAAACCTAAAATATAACAATATTAACTTTAAAAATAAAATTATATATTTATATTATCATAAACGTACTATTCTTTTACAGCCTTTTAAATATATATATATATATATATATATATATATATATATATATATATATATATATATATATATATATATATATATATATATATATATATATATATATATATATATATATATAGATTTGGGTTCAAATGAGTACCACTAGTTTTGCGGAGTACCGGAGGTACCTCGCTTAAAATTATTTTTTTTGAAATTTTTTTTCATAATCATGTTTAAATTAATAATATAAGACTACTTGCAAAAAATCACACATAAACACACACTATAACTATGTGAAACGTGCAAGTTCACATGAACTGCACTGTTGTGAACGTATGTTCACAGCTAAGCATGTTCACATGAATTTTTCCACATTCACATGACTTTTAAGAGGCTACGAAGTGTGAATGCGTGTAATTCTTTTACAAATATGCTTATATTAATTGTATCTAAATGAATATGAAAAAAATTAAAAAAAAAAAAAACTTTTTTTCGGAGCATGTTCACATCTTAAACCCGTGTGTTCACAGGTACTCACGGTACTCTGCATTTTTTAGGTACTCACACGAACCATATATATATATATATATATATATATATATATGCATGCAAGGTTTATTATGATAAAAAGGTTATTATTATTATAACATCCCGAAATTCGACCTGGTACGTGAACTTATTTTACTTGATATTTTAATTTATTAATATTGCGTTGATCGAGTAATATCCCGATTAGTGGATTTATAGTGTCGGGATTGAGTATACGTGACACCGGGTTATCATTTTAGCGGATTAATTATATTTATGAGATCAGGGGATTAAATTGATATTGATATTGAAAATACGATATCGGGTTCGGGTTGCCAAAAGTAGAAACCGTATATATATAGCCTCCTTTGAATCCTTTCCTTCTTTTGGCATCAAACTAAAAGTAAAGTGTGTCTGTGTGTGTATTTTGGTGTGGCTGGAGGAGAAGGAAAGCCATAGAAATCCAAGCAAGTTGCTGTTCAATTCATCTTTAATCTTTAATTGAGTTCTTGAGCTACAAGAGTTAAGAAAGTCCTGGGATTGCTAGATCTTGTAGTGTTATAATATGTGAAATTCGTGGAATTGGCTAAAAAGCCTGTAAGGAATAGTAATATATATGTTTTGTGAGCTTATTCGAGTTAACAATCGAGTTTTGGGGCGATTCAACCCCCTGGTCAGCCATGAAAGACGAACAGAGGAAGACCTGCTTGCCCGGGAGCGCGGTCCCCTGAGCGCGTCCGCGATGAGTCCTGTGGCGGTGCATGGTCGAGTACAGCCGAGATCTTTGGGCGCGGGACAAGATGGTCAGCGCGGCCGCACTGCGATCAACCTATTTTGGGCCAGATTGTGTTTTGGGCTTTGGGGCCTATTTGGGGTTACTTTTGGGGTCCAATTCAGTTATGGGATCAGTGTATGAGTATGTTATGTGTATCTGTCGGGTTTGAATTAACAGTCTGGCATCTATTTTGTATACAGGGACGAGTCAATAGTGAGTCGGGCCGAGAATTGTGATCAGAAGGTTAAGTGGGTGATCAAATAGGCAGGTGAGTACTCGAGTCATTTTCCAACCACGCGATTCTTTTACGAGTCTTAGCTGTGTCGCTATTGTTGTGTGTATTGTGTATGAGACAAGGACGTGAACCTCAGGTATGATTCTATAATTATTATATATGTTTCATGTGAATGAGATGATATCCATTTCAGGGTGTTCGTGATGAGTTCCATGCGGAATATTACTCGCGATGGGTGATCGCATAGGCTGACTGTCCCTAACAAGTCATTCGAGCGTATATATACGGCAGGGTTTATTAATCAGGCCGAAACTGAGCTTCAGTGATTTGCTAACCACTATTGTTTGCAATCTGTTCGTCGGGGAAGTGTCCCCACATGGATTGTGTTATACAGGGTTCTGGATCTCATGCTCCTTCATAATCATATCTGAGATGTGTGGATGAATGACAATGCTTGAGATAAAGATATGCTTGTGTGTTATGTGTTATGTGTTTGTATTATAGGGTTATTATGCAGAGTCTAACCCTCGCGTACTCACGAGCTTTCCAGTTTACCTTTTCGAGTCTATCATGTTCAGACAGTCAGAAGAGTGATCAGCAGCCGTTAGGGATGGCAATCGTCACCCAATCCAATCCACCATTGGTGGATATGGACGAAGTTAAATGGATGAATATTTGATAGGATATGGACGAAGTTTTTCTCATCCGTGGACAATATCCATTTACCCGATATTAATATTTTCTTTTGTAACTTACACAAATGGTCCCTGTGGTTTGGCGGTATTTACGATTTTCGTCCCTCAAAGTTTTTTTACACTACAGGTACCAAAAATGCAAACCTTTCACACAAATGGTCCCTGCCGTTGAATAAAGTCGTTAGGCCAGTTAAGTCATAAGGGCATTTTTGTCATTTCTTATTTTAGGGACTATTTGTGTAGTTTCTTTAATAGTTTTTTTTTGTTTGTCTCTTTTTATTTTATTTTATTTTTTGTTTATGTTATAATTCATCTTAGGGACATTTGTTTTTCTCTTTCCTCTTTTCCTTCTTCTCCTCCACCTTCTTTGCGGGTGCTGCAACCGGTGGCGCCGCCACAGGAGTTGTTGATGGCTTTTGATTTACCTTCTTAACCTCCAACTTATCTTTTGCAGATCCACCTTTCGCCATGGCATCCACATAAACCCTAACCTGTTTTAGAACAAAATCCTTTCCCTTCACCAGAATGCATCCTTTAATCGCCTCTCAATCAGGCGTTCATCCTTCACAATAAACCTAATATCAGGATCCTCGTCAGTGTTTTCGTCGGAAAAATAAGGAATCTCAACCACTCCATCAGCAACCAAAAGATATTTCCCTTCGGCATCTCGAGCTTTGCCTTGGCAATTGATCGAAACGTTTAGCACGTAACCAAGTATAATTTTCCCCTTTCGAACATTAACGTAAGCCTCTCGCTCTACTTTATCGATCTTCTTCGTTTTGATGAAGAGGTTCCCTTCATCGTCAAGTATTGTGTGGTCGGAGAGGACTTTGGAGAGAAAATTCTTGGACCATTTGAGGCAATTGGTTTCTGCCTAGTGCCAGTTGTGAACATTCGCTCCGTCTGGTCTGTCTTCGATGATCCAACGCTTGTCTCCTTCCCCGTATTTCGACATTGTTGTTAGTGAATGACAGAGGGTTTTACAGTTTAAAATAATCTGAGTTGATCATGTTGACTGGTTAAAATCGATCTGAGTTGATCATGTTGATATTCGGGCCGTAAACCAACCGAGTGTTTGTTGGATCGTTAGGTTAAAAAAATCAATAGAAATAATTCATTCTTTAAGATGTTTATAAAAGAGAAAGAAAAATAAAATAATGACCTTATTGAACATAAACAACATAAAATAAAATTAATTATAAAAGAGAAAGAAAAATTATTAAATAAACTACACAAACGGTCCCTAAAATAAGAAATGACAAAAATGCCCTTATGACTTAACTGGCCTAACGACTTTATTTAATGGCAGGGACCATTTGTGTGAAAAGTTTGCATTTTTGGTACCTGTAGTGTAAAAAAAAAACTTTAAGGAACGAAAACCGTAAATACCGCCAAACCACAGGGACCATTTGTGTAATTTACTCTATTTTCTTACATTTTTATGTTAGGATATTATATAAATCTCTCTCTCTCTCTCTCTCTCTCTCTCTCTCTTCATATATATATATATATATATATATATATATATATATATATATATATATATATATATATATATATATATATATATATATATATATATATATAGATTTAGGTTCAAGTGAGTACCACCTCTAATGCAGCGCACCCGAAGGTACCACCCTTAAAAGTAATTTTTGTGAAATTTTTTTTCATGAACATGTTCTAATTAACGTTACACAGATCATATGTGAATTTCTCGCAAATCCGAACACTCTAAGTGCATGAAATCACGCATCACATAAATGCAAGTTCACATATACTCAAAATTATGTAAGTGTGCGTTCACATCATCTTTTAGGAGCTAGGAGATGTGAATGTATGTGAAATTTAGATATGATCTGCATAATGTTAATTAAAACATGTTTATGAAAAAAAAAATTAAAAAAAGTTTTTTTAAAGGTGGTACCTTCTGGTGCGCTGCATAAGGGGTGGTACTCTCTCGAACCATATTCTATATGTATATATATATATATATATATATATATATATATATATATAGAGAGAGAGAGAGAGAGAGAGATTTAGGTTCAAGTGAGTACCACCTCTCCAGAAGGTATCACTCTTAAAATTATTTTTTTTGAAATTTTTTTCATGAACATGTTCTAATTAACATTACACAGATGATATATGAATTCCACGCAAATCCGAACACTCTATGTGCATGAAATCACACATCACATAAATGTGCGTTCACATATATTAATAATTATATAAGTGTGTGTTCACATCATTTTTTAGGAGCTTAAAGATGTGTATGTATGTGAAATTTACATATGATCTTCATAGTGTTAATTAAAACATGTTTATTAAAAAAAATTAAAATTTTTTTTTAAAGGTGGTACCTTCTGGTGCGCTGCAAAAGGGTGGTAATCTCTCAAACCATATTCTATATATATATATATATATATATATATATATATATATATATATATATATATATATATATATATATATATATATATATATATATATATATATATATATATATATATATATATATATATAATCTTTTATTGCATACTAATTAATTAGATTTGAAAATGTAATAACTCATATTAATTTTGTCATAACATTATTTAGTTTATGGTAAGAAAATGAGCAAAGATCAAAGCTCATACCAATAGCTTAATCTAATCTTCTATTTAACTATCCTTCTTTATTTCTTTTTGATAAGCTCCATTAGACATCCTAACTGCAAAATTTCAAGTTTTAATTAGTTCGAACAATTTAGCATTCGATCTCTAAAGTGGTCTCTATTCAAAAACCTGATGATTGGTGTTATAATATATACAAAAAAATTATGTTTTGTTTGTATTTGTTTTAAAGTATGTTTGGATTAATATTTTATTTAAATGTATTGCAAGTGACAACAATTGTTAAAACAATGCACTATAGTAATTTAAAAAGAGTGTTTCTAATATCCAACGAACACCCACTTACTCGTTTCACCTGGTGGATATGGATATGGATGGATGGAATTAATTTGAATGGATATGGATATGGATGTGGATGATGAAAAACTTAATGAATATGGATATGAATATGACTTCATCCAATCCATATCCGATCCATTGTCATCCCTAGCAGCCGCCACCGAAGAAGTAGGGATTTGGATGCTTCAGAGATTATTGTACCAGTTACTGTATGAAAATAGTATTAATATTGCATGCTAATAGTATTTTTGGGGATTTTGTAACTTAGTAACTTGTGTATGTATTCAGTATGCATATCAAATGGCCAGCAGTAGTGTATTAGCTTACCCGGGTTTGTAAAGTTTACTGGACTTGTAATTCTGTTGTTAATGGTTCGTGTTAAAGTTTTAATTAACAGAGATTTGTATCATCGCCTGACGGGTGTAATTTGAAATTTATGTGATATTGCCACTTATGATATCGTTATGACGTGACTTTGATAGGATGAATGTAAGTACTGTAGAATTTGCAATACAAGATCCTGATCAGTGATTTTGGTGTCAACATCAGCTAGGGAATCAGCAATATCTTTTAGGGTGTGACAGTAATCGGTAATCGAAAGATCTCCCTTTTTGGTGTTCCGAAAAAGAGTTTGAAGTTGAAGACTACGAGATAATTTATTATTCAAAAAGTGAGCATCAAGTGCTTCCCAAAGATCATGTGCAGTGCAGTTGTCTTTGGTGATGATATTAAGTAAATTTGGTTCACAGGTGGAATAAAACCAAGATTTAATGCGAGAGTCTATAGCCTCCCAATCCTCATCATCAGGGCTAGTGGGTTTTGATTTTCCATTAATGTGACCCATGACTTTGGCACCTTTGCACACATCAGTAAAAATTCGACGCCATAATTTATAGCGTGAACCATCAGTGGTTAATTTGAAGCTAAACTGGGGATACACATTACCAATGGCAAAAACTAGTTGGGAGGCTGTGGGATTTTGTGTGGTTTGTGAGGGTTGTCATGTCATAACTAATAATAATAGTTGCGAAAAAATAAAAATTAACTGGAAAATAAAAACAAGAACGTGCTCACAAAGGTTTTGAGAGGGAGGCGGCTGCTGCGGTGGCGAACGGCGGCAGGACGGATGAAAACAGGTGGCAGCTAAGTAGTAAACTGCAGCGGCAAGGAGAAGAGAAGTGGCGGCCAATAGAGGGCAGCAGCGGTTGTGGAAGCAGCAGGCGTCGGCCGGTCAGTGACAGCGGCGGTTGTGGAAGCAGCAGGCGACAACGGCGGACATAAGCAGAGGGCAGTAGCAGCGGTGGGCGAAGCGGCGCAGGAACGATGGCGGCTCAGGATGGGCGGCGCAAGTGAGCCGCTGCTAGGGTTTTCAGGGCGGCGCACAGGTTGCAGGTGGGCGGCGCAAAGGGTGAGCCGCTACTAGGGTTTTTAGGTCGGCACACAGGTTGCAGGTGGGCGGCGCAAGGGTGCCGCTGCTAGGGTTTTCAGGGCTGCGCAGGTTGGAAGCCGGCGCACAGGTTGCAGGCGGCGGCTGTGTGTGCGGCTAGGGTTGCAGCCGAGGGAGGAGGGATTCGGTGGTGGTGGGCGGAAGCGTGGCCGCCGGAAAGGTAGGCGGCCGGAGGTTACAGGGCCGGAAAAAATAACCTAATTTTTGAGAATTAGGATTAGGCTCGATACCATGCTATAATGTGTGGAAACCCTCAAGGGTGTATTGCATTCAACCTACAGAATATAAAGAGTACATATTTACATAAGAGACCCCTACACTATACATTATAAATCAATTTTTAACAGCTACGGTTATTTTTATCAACTGATTCATAGGAATTTTCAATTCATTATAATAATCTTTTATCATTTATATTTTAAATTTTTATGATGATTATATTAATCAAGAAATATAATTTTATATCTCCTTACAACTAACGGTCATCACAAACCTTGTTAATGTTAAACATATATTTTAAGTAATTAAATGCAATTATTATATATTTAAAAATATAAATATATCAATTTCCTTTTCATAAAAGCCCACTTGATCGTCAAACCTTTGACACGTACCAGATACTCCGCATCACAATCAAATCCATCTCATAAAACGTAGCACCATATGTTTGGCTACTTTATGGACCGACTTTTCTATCCGTTAATATATATCTTATATCGTATATTTATATTTAAAATATTATCTTATTAATTTTAGTTTTTTATTTTAAAATCTTATTATATAATTATATATTTTAAAGGTTAATATTGAAAAAAAACCCTATAAACTTTTATCATTTTCACGATTAAGTCTCTAAACTTTTTTTCCGATTGTTTAAGTCCTAAACTAATTATTCAAAAATATATATTTTTGATCGGCTGCCGGATGAGTAGATAAAACACAACCAATAAAACAAAGAGTTTAGTGACTTAATCGCTAAAACATGTAAAGATAGTGAGTTTTTTGAATAAGACAAAAATAGTTAAGGGACTTAAACAATCAGAAAAAAAATTTAGGGACTTCATCACAAAATTAAGAAAAGTTTATGGGGTTTTTTCAATATTAACCTTATTTTTAATTGATATGATTAAAGATTTTTCATTTTATAAATATTATTTTAAGTTTATAAGTAGATTATACATTTTAAGACTTTTAAGTTTATATTTACATTAGATAAAAATAAATAATGATGAAAAATAACATCATTGTATAATGTCAAATAGTGAATAAAGTTAATTATTTATTAATGTTTATCGAAACTAAAAAATATAATTCTATTTATTTTTTATTTATTTTAAAAATGATAAAGTTTATTTATCTTTTCTGGTGTTCTTTATTAATATTGTGTTTTTTATTTCAAATATAATTTTATTTATTTTTATAATTTTATTATATATTTATATATTTTTAATTGATATAATCTAAGATTTTTTATTTTATAAATATTATTTGAAGTTTATAGATAGATTAAATAATTAAAAAATTTTATTTTAGATTTTGATTAGCTAAAAATTAACAATGTCAAATAGATAATGTTTATAGATATTAACAATAATTTTATATTTTTTTATTTTATTTCAAAAATAATAATGCATATTTTTAAATAGGGTTAAGTACCATTTTGACCATCCAACTTTCATATTTGTCTCATTAAGCCACTAAACTATTTTTTTGTCCCGATTTAACCATTAAACTTTAATTTACTGTTCTACTTTGGGAAAAATGGATAAAACTAATGGTTAAAACGATGCAAAAATTGATAGTTTAGTGGCCAAATTAGGACGATTTGGTAAATCAGTAAAAAAAATGTTTAGTGGCTAAATGTGTATAAAAAAATAGTTTAGTGGCTAAATCGCGACAAAAAATAGTTTAGTGGCTAAATTGAAAAAAATCTGAAAGTTCGATGGTTAAATGGTACTTAACCCTTATTAATATTTATATATTTTAATACTAATGAATTGTATTTATCTTTATTTTTTTCTAAATATAACTTTTATTTATTATATATTTATGTGTTCTCCTATATTATATATATACATAGAATATTGTATTTTATATAAACTAAAATCTGAATTTTGTATCAATTAAAATATATTAAATTAAAAAAATTCTTAAAAACAGCTACTATTTATATCTATTAAAAAATAATAGTTATGACAAAAAATACTAGTATAATTATATCATTTTAAATAATTAATAGTTATGTATTTTTAATTTTACTTATATAAATTTTAATATAAGATAGTTAAATACTATAATAGAATAACTTATATTTTTAAAATTTTAATATTATTTACTCTAATAAATTGTAGCATAATCATTATTTAAGCATACTATTTATAAATACAATAATATATTTTATAGTTTTAAATAATATTAAAAATATTATAGATATTATTACATATTATTAAACACATCAAGGTGATGAGACTTCACCAAGTGTTTGTTTCAAGAAGTAGGGGTGAGCAACGGGTACCATTTTTCGTACCCGAACCGGTACCGAATTGGTACCGGTACCGACCGGTACCGAATTACTATATTCGGTTCGGTATTCGGTTTTTAAATTAGCTAATTTTCGGTATTCGGTACTCTCGGTTCGGTATTCGGTTTTTAAATTAGCTAAAATTCGGTATTCGGGACCGAACCGGCACCGTATAAAATTATACGGTTCGGTATTCGGTTCTTTCAAAACTAAAAATTCGGTTTCGGTATTATCGGGATCGGTACCGGTTCGGTTCGGTCCGGTACCGAGCTCACCCCTATCAAGAAGCGAATGATGGATTCGACGACGTGGTTAATTCGATTACAGAGAGTCAGAAAGAAATATCAAAGGATATAACTCAACGTATTAAATATGAAATGAAAATCAATGAACAAAGTGATAATATCCCTAATGATCGATATTTAAGATGAACTCGCTAACTCCAATCGAGAAGTCTCAACTTTCAAGCAGGTGGCAAGATAAGCAGTGATCAAACAAAAGTATAAAATTTTTGGAAATTTGATGAAGGCGTTAGAGAGAGTTGTGTCAAATATATTTTGGAATCTTAAACATTTTCAGGTGTGATGTTCATCGGGATTATTAGAACTTTATTATGGTTGAATGTATGTTATTTTTTGGGATGATTTGTACTTAACGCTTTCAATTTGGATATTGAAGTTTATTTGGTTTATATCATATTTTATAATATATATTGATGTGTATAATATGCTTGTTTATAAATAGGATAAAAAAATTTAATGGATATTTATTTAAAATGATAATTTATTCATATATATAATTCATAAATTTTTTTTACATGTAAAAAATTATATGACAGACAAAAACTAAACAAAAAATCAAAAAGGGTAATTCATTAATTTGACATTATTTAAATCCAATTATGCTGACAGATATATGAACCAAACAGAATAAGGAATTAGATTCCATTTCCTTCTCCTGCCAACCAAACATCCATTGGATTCTAATTCAAATTCCTGAAAGATATCAGTTTCTTGACAGATTCCAATTCCCTCAGAAACATTCTGCGAACCAAACGCCCTTACTTTCTAACAGCTAAAGTATATCTAATAAAATTTTATTAAATTTATGATGTATAATTAATTATTTCTTCATCTCCTATATAATCACATCTTATGACACGTAAGACATGAGTTTTTAATCTCGTATATAATAATTCCTTTGCAACTGAGTTATTATTTTGACGATTTCTCCATATTGTTTTTCCCCATATTTTTTTATGATTTTAGTAAATTTTAGTAATAAATAGACTCATGTCTTAATTAATCCATGTAACATGTTTTTTTCTCCTTCAACAACAACCATTCAATATTATTTAATGAGACACCATTATTTTTTTACAAACACAGGGTTTTAGTGGGATATATAGGAAGATGAAGGTGTTTCACTGTTTTGTATGAATACATATAACAATATCATATTATATGATATTATGAATATTCATTATTGCATCAAACGCAAAAAAAAAAAAGAAAAAAGATACAAGTGTATAAACTGATGACGACCATTTATTTAACTAGATGAAAACAGGATACAGAAACTTAAACACTCTTGTTTTAGCGTACACACGCTAACAAAACAGTTTCTTATTGAGTTGAACATGTCGACTCCAGCTGAATTAATTAGTAAGCTTCGGGATGAGCAATGGCATAGGCCTCGATTGCCTTGAAGGACTTCTTGAATGATTCTTTGGCAAGGTTAAGAAAATCGTCAGTTGGCTTAGCATCACCTTTGCATTTAAGCACGATTGTGTGTTTGTACACGGATCCTCCATCAGTAGAAGGAACAAATTGAATACAATGAGTGCCTGATTCGATTATTCCCAATAAGGCATCACCTTCAAAGACGGTGTAGGTGACACTAAAATTGTTCGCATCAATGGCATCGATCTTGTGCTTTGTACTTGTGTATGGGACACCTATGCATGTGTTATAAGTATATATTAGTAAGGGTTGATAATAGATGAAACATGACATATTAAACGTATTTTAAAGGTTAATTATGAAAAAAAAACCCAACACTTTCACCACTACAAGAAAAGTATCACTGATGACACACACTTTTAGTGACACACACTTTTAGTGACACACAAAAAGTGACACTATATCATACTTTTTAGTGTCACTTATGGAAAAAAGTAGGTATATGGTTATAACTGGTAAACCGAGTTCTAATATACAAATTTTATAAAACCATGAATTTTTTTTTAACTTGAGTACGTACTTTTCTGAAGAAGAACGGAAACGTAAAAAAACATGAATACATGTTGCTTTTTTTTCATGATTAACCCTTTTATTAAACTTATTTATACTTAACCAATACTTTGTTAAAAAAAAACTCTGTAAAAATGTATAAAAACCAACATAGCTTGTTTTTTTGTACAGATCGATGTTTTAGAAAGATATATATAACAATTCTAGAAATAAAAATACAAGACACCTCGTGATATACATACCGTCACCATATGTAATGCTCTTGATGGTACCGACACCACCATCACCTTCGATCACGTTGATGGCTTTGAATGTTTCAGGTTCCACCTTAGGTGCGATCGTATCAAAGTCATGAAAAATCTTAAAGAGTTTCGGAGCGGGAAGTGAAGAAGGGACCTCGACCTCAGAAGTAACAACAGCCATTATAATTAATTATATGTTACAAGAGAAAATATTCAGTTAGTATATATGGATTAAGGAGTTGTTTTTGTTGTTGTTGTATATACACATGAGTGAATATAAGTGGTATTTATAGGGATAAGAGGTTGGAATAAATTAGGTTTTCCAAATGTTGATATGATGGATAATTAAGTCATGAAAATTATATAATATATATAGAATATGGTCTGTATTAGTATCTAAAATATACAGAGTACTGTGAGTATTTGTAAACTCATGAGTTTCGGATGTTAACATCCGAAAAAATTATATACATTTACACTTTCTAGCATCTTAAAACTCATGTGAATATGAAAAAAATTATGTGAACATGTTTAGTGTGAACATATGTTCACAACAGTGCAGTTCATGTGAACATGCACGTTTCACATAGTTCTAGTGTGTGTTTATCTGTGATTTTTTACAAGTAATATTATATTGTTAATTTAAACATTATTGTGAAATTTTTTTCAAAATGGTTTTAAACAAGGTACTCCGTAAAACTAAATGTACCCACTTGATGTATATATTCTGCGCATCCATTGTTGACTCAAATAAGTTTCTACTCCAAAGAATGAATTATAGATTGATATCGTCATCATCTCGATGGATCATCTTTTGACTTTTGATGTTGAATAGGATAAAATAGAAATTTAATTTATAATTTTTTTAAAAATCAGTTTGAATAGATGTTAAAGAAAAACATAGTTTTATTTTACTGTATATACCAATTTTACCAACACTTTGTAGTTGGTTACGTTGATTAAGACAGTAAGGGGGTGTTTGTTAATAATTTATTGGACTTAATGGAAAAACGTCAGTCAGCTCAATTAAATTAAGGCTTGTTTGATAGTGACTTATTCTCGTTTTTTAGTTTTTCATTTTAAATGAGTTTTAGTTTTTTTTATTTGAAACACTAAAAATCGAAATGGTTGCAGTATTTTTCATTCGAAAATACTATATACCAAAATAATTCATAGTTTTTCGTCGTTGAAAACAAAAAAATAATAATAAATGGGTTGCAATCTTCTCGTTAGATTTTTTTTCCTTTTTTTTTTTTAATTTAAACTTTTCAGGTGCAACTAATGATCTATCGTTTGGTTTTAATTTTTTCTTCAATTTTTTTTTCTTTAGAAGATACAAATACCACCTTTTATATTTATATGGCATCTTTAAATTAGTTTCATTTTCAAAGAAATAAAAATTATATTCTATCTTAACTTTTTACTACGGGTCAATTTAACTGTTTGACTCGTTTGGTTAAAATTGTCACCCCTACGTAGCAGGTTGATTTTTGCTAGTTTGTGGTACAACATTCAAGCTAGATAAGCTAGAATATTAACTAGAATTACTAAAGATGACCAAGCATGATGTAGGGATGGACCTATGTGTTACTGACCGGTAGCACATGTCAACGGTTCCTCAGCTAATAACTTCGTTTCGTAGTATATTTTTTATGATATTTTGTTTGTGCAACGGTAATTTTTTGAACATGCGACCATACTTTTCAAGTATTAGCACATTTATTAAAATAATTTAATCAAAAAACTTATAACTTTCAATCAAATAAGTAAATTTGATAAATTCTTTGTAATTCAATGTAACAAACAAATAGTTAATAATTAATAATATAAAGCGCAAAAGTAAATAATCAATAAGCCAAATTAAATATAGCAATATTCATTATTATTTATAATTTTAGTCAATTTCATCAAATCCAATTAATTAATCTTATGAAATTTCAAATAATATATAATCAAGATCGTGTGGTGAAATGTTATGGGAAAATAACATCCAATAGCTCTGAACTTTCGACTTTGTACACATTTATGTAGTGAACTTTTTTTTGTGCACATTTGGTAGTCAAAGTTTCAAAATTGTTCCAATTTAGTAGTTGGCGTACCTGTTAACTGGTTGCTTCCGGTTTCGAAGCCTACGTGGACAATTTTTAATAACGTGGCTACCCGTTTTAATATTATATCCGGTTTTATCTACATGGCAACTTGGTTTTTAAAATCACCCGGTTTTATTACCTGGTTATAAACGTAAGTTGGATCGATCGTATGAAAAATGAAGCGGGTATATAACCGGGTGATTTTAAAAAACGGGTTGCCACGTAGATAAAAACTGGGTATAATATAAAAACGGGTAGCCACTTCATTAAAAAATTGTCCACGTAGGCATCGAAACCGGAAGCAACCGGTTAACAGGTACGCCAACTACCAAATTGGAACAATTTTGAAACTTTGACTACCAAATGTACACAAAAAAGGTTCACTGCATAAATGTATAGAAAGTCGAAAGTTCAAAGCTATTTGATGTCATTTTCCCAAATGTTATTTTTCATTGTTTATGAACAATTAGACTATTGTATATTAATTCATTGTTTGCTTATGAACCGTTGATTTATGATAAAATTTTAATTTTTAGGGTTTAAATTATTAGAAGAATTATCGTTCGAATTTTAATTGGTATTTAAGAAGTGTGAAAAATATGTAGTAATTCTTTATAATTGTTGGTTTCATAATATTTTATTGTATTTTACATTGTAGATGTAAATTATTATGCTATTTTAAATTAAATATTACCGTTTATTAACACAACCCGACCAACTTAATTAATAAAAGTATAAAATCGATAATACAAATCAAAGTTGTGCAACCGGCGAACAAAAATCCTGGGTTCGCCACTGACATGATGTATAAAACTATAAATGGCTTATGGTCCGTTAGTGTTTAACTTGAATCACTTTGTAATTGAAAAATATCGATCAATCTAATACCTCATTATTTTACATGGTATAAAAGCCTTAGAAATCTTGTCTTCTTCACCACTCCCATACTTTTCGTGTCGTTTGCCTTCTTTCATGGATTGGGGACGCATTGGAGGTACATGTAAATCAACTGTCTTTTGCTCGTTCTTTTGTTAGAAGCTTACTTGAATTTTGAGGACACCATGATATAAATATCTTTTACCAAATGGCCTTCAGCTTCGCGGTATCAAGATGTTGTCCTGACCATTGTAGACTCAATAGGATGGTAGTGTAGAACTGTAGATACTATTAAAAAATGATATAAAAATCATTTAATGGTATGTGTATTTAATGTTGTAGCTTATATAAAAACCGGCATCCAACAACAAACCAACTGCAACAATCAGATGTTGTCAAGTAAGCATAATCAACATTTAACTTTTTTTTTTTGAAAGACAAACTATCCTACTCCTACTCCTAAACTACTCATTTACCTCCAGACTTACTTACTCCACCTAAATTTCAACTTGCCTCCGACGGGGATCGAACCCGTGACCTCTCACTTACAACTCCACCCTCTTACCGCCAGGCCAAAGGCCTTTTGGTATCAACATTTAACTAATCAAGGGTAGTATGGTCCATCACAAGATAGTCTCATTTCATGTTATATTTTTCATCTACTTAGCAGTTTTGATTGGATTTAATTGTACGGATTAACGGTCAAGCGACCCTGTTATATTTTCCCCGTGTGTTGTATGTTTTATCAAAAACATGTTGACTCCGATTTTTTTTCTACAAGGAGCCAGACTTTATTCAATTGGTGCAAGGCTCGAATCTCGTTTTTTGGTTAAGACAATGTCGGATATCGTGTGTCTATATTACTATAATGATGAAGTCAGTATCTGTTTTCTTAAAAGACGTCGAATTATTCAAGCTGTTCAACGGGTTGATCGATTTTAACTCACATCAATTTAACAATTGATTTAAAAAACACATTGCATTCAATTCGATCAACCAAATACTACCAATTAACTGTCCGTTGCATACATTAATTATACTCGATGCCTACAACTTATTCAATTCAATTACATATATGGGTAGAACCCTAGAACAATCTTAGGTTTTTACTTCCCATTTTGTGATTTTTAATTTAAAATAACTTGTAAAAAAGGTTGATGTAAAAAAAACATAAGGGGGGTTTAGATTTACATTTGAAAAAGTGCTGCAACCTTTTGGAGATTAATAATTAGATAATAGCTGGAACAAAAGGTACTGTCAGAAAAAAAAATGTTGGGTTTAGCTTCTGCTTTTTGATTTCACAATTATCAAATAATTAGTTTTTAAAGTGTTTGGATTTGCGTTTTAATTTGTAAAGTGACCAAATAATCACTTACTAACAAGCTACATTTTTTAACTTATGAAAAAGTATGGTAAGATTAATCATACACGCAAATAATTACTTATTAACGTATGCAATCCAAACACTTTAAACCAATTATTTACGTTATTGTAATGTAATAATCTAACAATCTCATCATAACGCAAAACCAAACAGTTGAGGTTGAAAAGTTTTATTATTAATGTATCATTTTTTTTACTCCTTCTACAAAGACCATTCAATATTAATTATTTTCATGAGTGTCACCATCGTTGTTAACAAATATAGTTCTTTAAATTTATACATATTTTAAAAGACAACATGAATAGATTGATATGAAGGTGTTTTGTAAAAAACATATGTAAAGATATAACAATCTCATATTATATCTGAAAGCTTATTGTTATATAAAAAAAAGTACAATGTTATAGACGGATATCCGACCATTTAATTATTCAGATGAAAGCAAAACAACAGAAAAACACTCTGATCAATTCTTATTTTAGAACACGCACTACCAAAACCATAAGTGAAACATGTCGGCATACTAAAGCTAAATTAGTAAGCTTCATGATGAGCAATAGCATAACCCTCGACTGCCTTGAAGGTTTTCTTCACTGCTTCTTTGGCAAAGTTAATATGATCGTCTGATAGCTTAGCATCACCTTTGCATTTAAGTTCGGCTGTATGTTTGTATACGGATCCTCCATCAGCAGAAGGAACAAACTTAATATGATGAGTGGCCGATTCTACGATACCCAATAAAGCATCACCTTCAAAGACGGTGTAGATGACGCTAAAGTTGTTTGTATCAATGGCGTCAACCTTGTGCTTTGAACTTGTATATGGAACACCTATGAATATGTTTATGAAAAAAAAAATCTATTACGAAGTTTTTAAAATTAGAAACGCTTATATTGAAAAAAAACTAATATAATATTATTTTTTTAGTTGATTTGATCTATTTGTCGTTTTTTTTCTCATTTTAATCACTATAATTTTTGTCATATTCATTTTGATTCTTTTGCTTTAAAATATAAGCATAGAAAGACCAAACCGATTAAAATGTAAAAGATCATATTTTACAGATCGATTATCAATTTGTTCCAGATTAAAGAACCAAAGGTGAATACGACAAAAAGTACAAAGATTGAAATAAAAAGAAAAAAGACAATAGGAACATATCAATATAAAAATATAAAAAAAACACTACAATAAAAGTGTCATTTAGTGACATACGCTTTTAGTGACACAATAATAAGTGTCACTATATCTTACTTTTAGTGACACTTATGAAACATTGTAGGTATAGAGCAATCTTTTACCCACACTTTTTCTAAATTAGTGACAGAAACACATACATGTCACTATATATCTGTACTCACTCCACTTTTACCAACTCTTTTTGTTGTAAAAAAAGTGTCACTATAGGTATCAAAATCTTTTACCTACACAACAAAAAGTGTGGTAATAGTGGAGTGGGTATAGATATGTAGTGACTAAAAATATGTGTGTTTGTGTCACTAATTTAGAAAAGTGTGGGTAAAAGATTGCTCAACACCTACACTTTTTCATAAGTGTTACTAAAAGTATTATGTAGTGACACTTTTTTTTGTGTCACTAAATGACATTTTTCTTGTAGTGAAACTTCGATTATTTTCAATATAAACCCTAAACTAAGTTTATAGAAATTTAACAATACTGCACATAAAAAATAAAAGTTAGTTATTACGTGATATAGATATACATACCATCACCAAATGTAATGCTTACGATGCTACCAACGCCACCGTCGCCTTCGATCACATCGATGGATTTGTATGTTTCGGGTACCACCTTAGGTGCGATGGTATCGAAGTCCTTAAAGACTTTGAAGAGTTTTGGAGCCGGAAGCGACGAAGTGGCCTCGACGTCAATGGTAACAACAGCCATTGTAAGTTATGTGTTTTGTAAGGAAAAATATGCAAGTAGATAGAACAAGTTTTGTTGAAGGTATATACATTTGAGAGAATATGTAGGGGTATTTATAGGGTGAATGGATGGAATAAATTAGCTAGGGTTTTCAAATGTGAATATGCTAATGGATAAGATAGTCAAGGAAATATATATATATATATATATATATATATATATATATATATATATATATATATATATATATATATATATATATATATATATATATATATATATATATATATATATATATATATATATAGATTGAGGTTCTATAGGGCACCATATGCATCGGGAACCAAAAATGCATTGCTTGTTTACAAAGGGTGCATTAAGGACATTTTGGGATTGCTTAATAATATATTGTTAAATTATAAAATTTAATTTAATATTTATCATTTATAAATAAAATGATCAACCACATTCCCATAAATCCACGTTTAAATGTCGAAATGCATCACGATTTTGGTGATGCATAATGATGGAACAAAAACGAGGATGAATATGGCCGAAATGCATCACGATTTTGGTGATGCATAATGATGGAACAAAGACGAGGATGAATATGGTCGAAATGCATCATGTTTGAAATTGAATTGGATGAAGATGCATCGTGTTTGAAGACGAATCCAATAAATTGGATGAAGATGCATCATGTTTGTTTAGATTCGGATAGAATATTTTCTGAATTAAAGCATCTTCCGATTTTGCCCTTCCGAGCGCGAGAAGTACTTATGCACCCGTGCACCCATTTTCAAGTTAATTACCCTTTTGCCACTACAATCTGAACCATTAAAATTCAAGATCTAACGGTTCATACAGGTTCCCAAAGTGTACAATGCATACAGATGCCCCATAGAACCTGACCCTATATATATATATATAGGGGTTCAATGGAAAACCATCATGCACCGGAAAACTTGTGAAAACCGCACTGTTCACATATATATATATATATATATATATATATATATATATATATATATATATAGGGGTTCAATGGAAAACCATCATGCACCGGAAAACTTGTGAAAACCGCACTGCACCACCACAAATGCATCAAATTCACCGCGTGATGCATCAAAATCTCGCGTGATGCATCAAATTTCCCGCGTGATCCATTAAAATCCTGTGTGATGCATCATCTTATTTACGATCATGTCACCGCGTTTTTCATAAAATGCACCAAATCGGACGGTATGCGTAGGTTTCCGTAGTTTTCACGTGCATAGTGGTTTTCCATTGAACCCGCCCCTATATATATATATATATATATATATATATATATATATATATATATATATATATATATATATATATATATATATATATATATAGGGATGAGATCCATTGTGAACAAGTTATCGTTGTGAACGTTGTGAACAAATAAAAAAAATACATATAACCATTCATATATATCAACAACTGTTTGTAACAAGATTCAAAGGGTTCACAGAAGTGTCTACAACAAGATTCAGAACGTTCAAAATGTTCATAGTAGTTTATAACAAGATTCATAGGATTCAACAATATTCATAAGATTCAACAAATTCATAGTACCCAATAAGATTAATAGGTCAATAGAATTAATAGGTTAATAGAAATGTTCGGTAATATATATATATATATATATATATATATATATATATATATATATATATATATATATATATATATATATATATATATATAACCAGGTTTATCGGCGTACCATATATTTTTTTTTAAATAGACATGTATAAAACAATATTATAAGACGTTTTTTCAAAAGAAGCAATATCATGAATCTTGTGAATGGTAAAAAAAAAGATAATGTGAATGGTCATTCACACCGTGTGAAATGACCATTCACATGGATGACCATTCACATAAATACGCATTGAGCATTCACATAATTTTTAAGGACACAGAAAGTGTGAATGTATGTGAAATTCATATATCATGCGTACAACATTAAATTAAACATGGTTATAAGAAAAAAAAATTTAAAAAAAAGTTTTTTAAGGTTGGTACCTTCGGGTGCACTTGATTTCGAGAGGTACTTTTTTGAACCTGACTATATATATACATACATATATATATATATATATATATATATATATATATATATATATATATATATATATATATATATATATATATATATATATATATAGGTTCAAGTGAGTACCACCCATTATGCAGCGCACCAGAAGGTACCACCCTTATAAGTAATTTTTTTGAATATTTTTTTTCATGAACATGTTTTAATTAACATTACACAGATGATATACGAATTTCACGCAAATTCGAACACTCTAAGTGTATGAAATCACGCATCACATAAATGCAAGTTCACATATATTCAAAATTATGTAAGTGTGTGTACGTTCACATCATTTTTTGAAACTAGGAGATGTGAATGTATGTGAAATTTACATATGATCTTCATAATGTTAATTAAAACATGTTTATGAAAAAAAATTTAAAAAAAGTTTTTTAAAGGTGTTACCTTCTGGTGCGCTGCATAAGTGGTTAACTCTCTCGAACATAATCTATATATATATATATATATATATATATATATATATATATATATATATATATATATATATATATATATATATAATATGGTTCGAGAGAGTACCACCCAAATGCAGCGCACCAGAAGGTACCACCTTTAAAAAAACTTTTTAAAATTTTTTTTTTCATAAACATGTTTTAATTAACATTATGAAGATCGTATGTAAATTTCACATACATTCACATCTCCTAGCTCCTAAAAAATGATGTGAACACACACATACATAATTTTGAAGACATGTGAACATGCATTTATGTGATGTGTGTTTTCATGCACTTAGAGTGTTCGGATTTGCGTGAAATTCACATATGATCTGTGTAATGTTAATTAGAACATGTTCATGAAAAAAAATTACTTTTAAGGGTGGTACCTTCTGGTGCGCTGCATTAGAGGTGGTACTCACTTGAACCTAAATCTATATATATATATATATATATATATATATATATATATATATATATATATATATATATATATATATATATATATATATTTATATATATATATATATATGGTTCGAGAAAGTACCACTCATTATGCAGCGCACCAGAAGGTACCACCTTTAAAAAAACTTTTTTTAAATTTTTTTCATAAACATGTTTTAATTAACATTATGAAGATCATATGTAAATTCCACATACATTCACATCTTCTAGCTCCTTAAAAATGATGTGAACACACACTTATATAATTTTGAATGTATGTGAACGTGCATTTATGTGTTGCGTGCTTTCATGCACTTAGAGTGTTCGGATTACGTGAAATTTACATACGATCTGTGTAATGTTAATTAAAACATGTTCATGAAAAAAAATTTCAAAAAAAATTACATTTAAGAGTGGTACATTCTGGTGCGCTGCATAATGGGTGGTACTCACTTGAACCGAAATCTATATATACATATATATATATATATATATATATATATATATATATATATATATATATATATATATATATATATATATATATATATATATAGAGAGAGAGAGATGATATCATTGCAGAACCTAAATTTAGTGTAGAACTGTAGAACCAATATCGTCCAAAGATTAAAATAATCTAATGGACTTGATTAAAAGAGTTAAGTTTGGAATTAGTGAAAAAAAGATTGGTAATAGTGATATTTTAATTCTTGAAGGTGTAAAAAAGGAAAAGATTGAAAATAGCAAAAAGATTGACATTAGCAAAATAAATATCATTTTTCTTTAAATTAAAATAACATTAATATTATTAATTTTTAAATCAAAAAAATTATACCATAAAAACGAGAATTTTATACTCTTTAAAACGAGACCGGTCATGATATATTTTTTTCGAAAAAATTTTACGTGTTTATTTTTCGTAAAAAAAAAATTACCCAGACCACGATGCAATATATCATGGTGAGATAATGAGATCATTCGATACCGAATGAACACTTTGATATCGTATATTTAACGTCAATGCAAAACTGCATATACGCTCATTATTAACAGAGCTAAAATAATAGTCACAATTAGTAGTCAAAGTTGGTGGATTTAACGAGAACGGTTATGATATATATTTTTTATTTTTCGTAAAAAAATTTTTACTCAGACCACGATTCAATATATCATGGTGAGATCATGAGATCATTCGATATCGAATGAACACTTTGATATCGAATGAATACTTTGATATCGTATATTTAACGTCAATGCAACATTGCATATACGTTCATTACTAACAGAGCCAAAATAATAGTCACAATTAGTAGTCAAAGTTGGTGGATTTAACGAGAACAGTTATGATACATATATTTTTATTTTTCGTAAAAAAATTTTACCCAGACCACGATGCAATATATCATGGTGAGATCATGAGATCATTCGATATCGAATGAACACTTTGATACCGTATATTTAACGTCGATGCAACACTGCATATACGTTAATTATTAACAGAGATAAATAATAGTCAAAATTAGTAGTCAAAGTTGGTGGATTTAACGAGAACGGTCATGAATATATTTTTTTGAAAAAAAATTTACGTGTTTATTTTTCGTAAATTTTTTTTACCCATACGACCATTCGATGTCGAATGAACACTTTGATATCGTATATTTAACGTCGATGCAACACTGCATGACCATTATATATTAAAAGAGTAAATAAAAAAGTCAAAGTGGACAGTCAAACTTGGTAGGCTGCTATTAATTCAATGTTAATTGTATAATTACCATTTTATCCCTAGTGTTATATTATAATCTAATGGTTTAGATTGGTTCTATGGTTCTGCACCAAATTAAGGTTCTGCAATGATCCCAACCCTATATATATATATATATATATATATATATATATATATATATATATATATATATATATATATATATATATATATATATATATATATATATATATATATTCAGCGCATCCATTGTTGACACATAATTTTCTACTCCAAGGAATGAATTATAGATTGATATCGTCACCATCTCGATGGATCATCTTTTGACTTTTGATGTTGAATAGGATAAAATAGAAATTCAATTTATAAATTTTAAAAAAACCAGTTTGAATAGATGTTAAACAAAAACATAATTTTATTTTACTATATATACCAATTTTACCAACACTTTGTGGTTGGTTTCCCTTTAACCTTGATTAAGAAGAGTAAATAACCAAAATAGTACGATTTTTATTATTTTTATTATTAATAACAACATTATTTTTTTTTTTTATCATTACTGATATCGAGTTTTGTATTTTTTGTCGTTTATAACGACTTATTATTTTTTTCTATCAATGATAGTAACTGGTGACCTGTTTCAGTTATCAAATTAATAGTAACATATTTTCATTTTTAAGTTTTTCAAGATTTCAGAAACATCAAAATAAACTCAATTTTAGTTTTAAAATTTGTTGTGAAATTTTTTAACAAAATAAACCCAATTTAAGTTTCAAAACTACAAACCATACTATTTTTTAGTTTTTTCGAACAAAAAATATGTGTACAGTTCTCGTTTTTTTAGTTTTCCATTTGAAATGGGTTGTAGTTTTTTATTTGAAACACTAAAAATTGAAATGGTTGCAGTACTGTATACCAGAATAATTCATAGTTTTTCATTGTTGAACAAATAATAATAATAATAAATGGGTTGCAATCTTCTTGTTAGAAAAAACTATAAACCGGAATGGTATATAGTTATTTTTTTTTAAAAAAAAAACCATAAAAAAGAATGAAACGTAGTTTTTGTTATTCAGGAAAGCTAAAAACCGATGAGTCGGGAAATCCACAACCAAATTCTGAACTATTACGACCCATTCGGGTTTTTAGTTTTCCTAAATGAAAATACTATGAATCATTCAGTTTTTTAATTCTAAATAAAAAGCACTATGAAACATTCGAGCTCTTAGTTTTTTCGAATAACGAGCCATTAATATTTTAAACTTTTTGAATAAAAAATTATGAACCATTCCGGTTTTTAGGTTTTTGCTAATGAAAAAATTACGACCAAGTCATCTTTTGGTTTATACGAACGAAAAAGACTATGAATTACTGTGGTTTATAGTTTTTTCTGAATAAAACATATTGCGACTCATTTTAATTTTTAGTTTTTTCAAATAAAAAAAAGTAAGACTCATTTAGATTATAAAAACTAAAAACTTGAACAGTTTGTATTCTTTTGTTCAGAAAAACTAAAAAGTGGGATGGTTCGTAGTTATTCGTTTGGAAAAAATGAAATTCGTAATGAGTCGTAGCCTTTTCATTCATATTATATACAATCAGGAATTATAATCGAATATTATATAACCGTAAATAAATGTTACAAAATTATAAGGTTATGAAAAAAATAAAAATCATAAATAATTTAATCTAATGAAATAAAAAATAATAATCACTAAATATAGTAATAATATAATTAACTTTAAATATATAAATAATAATAGAAAACTAAAAACTAAATTTTTATCATAAAATTTTATAACAATATTTGAAACTTAAATTGGTTTATTTCATGTTTATGAAATCTTGGAAAAACTTAAGAAATAAAAATAATTTGAGTTTTAATTTGATATGTAACCGTTTATTTAAAAAACATGAAAAGATATTGCTATTTCTGATAACCGAAAAATTGTTGGTGATCTGCTACATAGGTTTGGAGATCATTGGTGGCTTTTATTGATAGAAAAATAAAAATTTGTTATAAAAGATAAAAAAAATATAAAAGTCAATGTTATTATTGATAAAAAATAGATAATGTTGTTATTAGGACAAATTACCAAGAAAGGTAATATAAAATTCAAAAATTGACGATAAAGATAATATAAAATTTTTTAGCTCAAGAAAGATAGCATAAAATTTAAATTTGACAAAAAAGAGTATTGATGACCAGTTAAGAAGATAAATTTTAAGTTTTATGCTCCTTTTTGACCTAAAATTTGAATTTCATGTTTTTTCACTGCCAAAATAAGAATTTACATTACCTTCTCGGCAAAAAAAATTTACAACATCTTTATTGTCGAATTTGTATTTTATATTATTTTTCTTGGTAATTTTCCCTAGTTATTATAGATAAAAATGATTAATTATTTTTTATCATTTGGTGATAAAAAAAATTAGGGAAGTTCAGTAGATTCAATATAGTTTTTATGGTTGTGTGTGCTATAATTAGAAAGTAGCCTGTCTAAGTATAAACAATTTTAAATATATATAAATGAAAATAACAAAATTGTTAAAAGTATTTATGATGAATTTAAAAATTAGAGAAATGTGTTTATCAAACATTAGTTTGAGACTCTCCACCATCTCATTTATTTGGAAAGCAAGTTTCAAGAACAATTTGGAGTAATCAACATTACGGTACAAAAATATTATTTGTAACATCTAAATTTATATTATTATTATTATTATTATTATTATTATATAAATATATATATATATATATAGAAAGAGAGAGAGAGAGAGTTGGGATCACATAAGAACCCTTTAATTCCATGAGAACGTGAGAACCCTCTAAAATGCACAAATTTATACATCAAATGCACAAATTCAAAATTTAAATTTATAACTTAAAATCATTATTGGTTTTCAATATTAATAAGTATCATAATCTAACATTAAAATTAGCTTTAAAATTCCAATCCATCAAGTTTTACACTAAATGCACAAATTTGAACATTAAATGCACAAATTTTGTCAAATGCATGAATTCGTACATAAAGTGGACAGATTCATCATTGATATGCGTAAAATTTTATACCAAATGCATAAATTTATCAAATGTATAAGATTTAACATTAAATGCATAATTTTATACATTAAATGCACAAATTTTAGAGAGGTTCTCACGTTCTCACGGTAATGAGGGTTCTTACAGGAACCCAACCCTATATATATATATATATATATATATAGACACACACACACACACAAAATTTGCAATTGGGCTTGCTCATTACAAATTTGCTGCATATCTAACCATCATTGGTTGGTTTTTTCTTTCTTTTTCTTTTTTTAATCTAAACTTTTCAGATGCAACTGACGATCTATCGTTTGGTTTAATTTTTTCTTTAAATTTTTTTTCTTTAGAAGATACAAATACCACCTTTTATATTTATATGGCTTTTTTAAATAAGTTTCATTTTCAAAGAAGAAAGTTATGTTCTATCTTAACTATTTATGACGGGTCAATTTAACTGTTTGACTCGTTTGGTTAAAATTGTCACCCCTACGAAGCAGGTTGATTTTTGCTAGTTTGTGGTACAACATTCAACCTAGATAGGCTAGAATATTAACTAGAATTACTAAAGATGACCAAGCATGATGTAGGAATGGACCTATGTGTTATTGACCGGTAGCACATGTCATCTATTCTTCAGCTAATAACTTTGTTTCGTAGTATATTTTTACGATATTTTGTTTGTGCAACGTTTTGAACATGTGACCATACTTTTCAAGTATTAGCACATTTATTAAAATAATTTAATCAAAAACTAATAACTTTCAATCAAATAAATAAATTTGATAAATATTGGTAATTTAACATAACAAACAAACAATTAATAATTAATAACATAAATTAACAATTAAGAATTTGATAAATTCTTAGAACAATCTCGTTTGCTGGTTAAGACGATTATATATTACTCCAACTAGTTTATTGACTCATGTATTATATGTGTTGATTTAAAAAAAATATTAAAATTACTATAATTCTATAATAATAAATACTAAAAATTATATTTTATTTAGAATCTGTTCCATATTTTAAATCTAACATGGGATGAATGATTCATTAATATCTTTTTGAAAGATACATATTCCATATATGAAGCCTAGTAACATGGAAATAATGATTCATTAATATCTTTTTACATTAAAAGTTGAATCTATACTATATATAATAAGAAAACCACTTGGAGTTTCTGGACAATTGGATGGAAAGAAATCAATGGTCCAGATTAATGACAACTCATAATTATTTATGAAATGTCTCTTATATCCTTAATTAAAATCAATAATTATACCTACGCCATATTTTTAAATTCACTTTCAAATTTACTACCTTAACTTAATTACATTAAAATTTCATTTTAATTATTTCATTAATGAACTAATATTAAATTAATATTTACCTAAAATAAATATTTGTCATTATTATCCTTAATAATCATAGTTAAATTCAAATGTGAAAATTTGGATTTAAATGTAGGAGTGTAGTAAATAAAGTTAAAATTTTTTGTTAATTATTTTGCTATCAAGATTTAAAATTTAATTGATAAAACTTCAATTGTGAATATGATAAATTTTGATTGGTGATTTTCAGATATTCCATTTTTATATTTTATCATTAATAAAATATATACACATTCACATAATTGAAATTTTTTGTTTCTTACATTGATATTTCATATTTTAAGTTAATAAAAATTAAAAGAAACATTTTTTGCAAACACATATCATCTGTTTTTAATAATACAATATAATAATAATTTTATTATTTAATATCAAACAACTAAGTATTTTTTTTATCTTTGCTTCAACTAGCTTTCAATTTTATTTATTTTAATTATATATAAATTTTATAATAATTTATTAAAATATAAAAAAATATGTATTTTCTAAATCAACTCATGTAATACATCAGTTGATTAACCTATGTATTATAATAAAACAAAAAAATTTATGTCATATGTCACTTCTACAATACAAAAAATTTTTTTTTTCCACCAAGTAATTTTTTCATCTTTAATTTAACTAGCTTTCAATTTTTTTATTTTAATTATATATAAATTTGTAATCATTTATTAAAATATAAAAAAATATGTATTTTCTAAATCAACCCATGTAATACATGGGTTGATTAACCTATTATTATAATAAAACAAAACAATTCATGTCATATGTCACTTCTACAATACAAGAAAATTTTATTTTTCCACATCTTTTTCTAAATTTAACACCTTAAATTAATTGCATTAAATTTTGACTTTATTTTTTTCATTAATTAATTAGTAATAAATTAGATTTTGTAACATTTAAATTTAATGTTTATTTAAAATAAATATCTATCATCATTATTCATAATAATTATAATTAGATCCAAATATAAAAATTTGAATTAGTTGTGAAAATTATTATTATTATGTATAATAAAGGAAAACATCAAATGTCACGTGTCACCTCTACGTTCACCAAAAAGATAACTACAACTTATAAAAAATAAAAGATAAATACAATTTAATATTTTAAAAAAGATAAATATACTCTATTTTTTAATCTGTAATAATAAAAAAATAAACACAATTATTATTTTTGTATGTTTTTATTTTTACTCATATACATTTTCTATAAATAAATTTAATTAAAAATACCCACGTAATACGTGGGTTATAAACTAGTTTTTAATAAAAATTGTTAGTAATTTCCACATGGTAACCATAAGTTGTGTCAAATGACAATCTAATAAAAAGACTGTGACATCTAGTTTTTTTTTATTAGAAGTTATAGATAATGAATTATGTACTTGTTTCTTAAAAGGCGCCAAATTATTCAGGTTGTTCGCATCACAATTGATCTAAAAAAACACATTGCATTCAATTCGATCAACCAAATACTACCAATTAACTGTTCGTTGCATACAATAATTATATTCGATGCCTACAACTTATTCAGTTCATTTACATATATGGGTAGAACCCTAGAACAATCTTAGGATTTTGTAAATTTTAATTTAAAATAACTTGTAAAAAGGTTGATGCAAAAACATGAGATTTACAACAAAAAAAAGCTAGCTAGGCTCGTTAAGGGGTGTTTGGATTTGCATTTGAAAAAGTGCTGCAATGTTTTGAAAATTAATAATTAAATAATAGCTGTAACAAAAACTGTTGCCGGAAAAATAGTGTTTGGTTTAAGTTCTGTTGTTTATTAAAGTGTTTCGATTTGCGTTTCAATTTGTAAAATGACCAAATAATCACTTATTAAATAAATAAGCTACATTTTTTAACGTATTCAATCCAAACACTTTAAATCATCAGTTATTGTAATGTAATAATATAATAATCTTTATCATAACGTAAAGCCTAAGAGGTTGAAAGAGTTTTATTATTGTTGTATCATTTTTTTACTCCTTCTACAAAGACCTGAATTAATTATTTTCAAGAGAGTGTCACCATCATTATTAATAACTATAGTTCTTTAGATTTATACATCTTTTAAAAAACAACATGAATAGAATGATATGAAGGTGTTTTGTAAGAAACATATGTAAGGCTATAACAATCTCATATTATATATGAAAGCTTATTGTTAAATAAAAAAAGTACAACATTATAGACGGATATCTGACTATTTAATTATTCAGATGAAAGCAGAAAACAGAAAAACACTCTTAAGAAAGATCAATTCTTATTTTGGAGCACACACTACCAAAACCATAGGCGAAACATGTCGGCATACTAAAGCTAAATTAGTAAGCTTCAGGATGAGCAATAGCATAACCCTCGACTGCCTTGAAGGTTTTCTTCACAGCTTCTTTGGCAAGGTTAATATGATCGTCCGTTAGCTTAGCATCACCTTTGCATTTAAGCTCAGCTGTATGTTTGTATACGGATCCTCCATCAGCAGAAGGAATAAACTTAATATGATGAGTGGCCGAATCTACGATACCCAATAAAGCATCACCTTCAAAGACGGTGTAGATGACGCTAAAGTTGTTTGTATCAATGGCGTCAATCTTGTGCTTTGAACTTGTATATGGAACACCTACGAATGTGTTTATGAAAAAAATCTATTAGGAAGTTTTTTAAATTAGAAACGTTTATATTGAAAAAGAAAACTAATATATTATTATAATTTTGTTGATTTGATCTTTGTGTTGTTTTTTTTTTCTCATTTTAATCACTGTATTTTTTTTGTCAAATTCATTTTGGTTCTTTTGCTTTGAAAAATAAGCATCGAAAAACCAAATCGTTTAAAATGTGAAAATATAATGGTTTTATTGTTTAAAGTTATTGGGTATAAATCATCTTATTTTACAAATTATCAATTTGGTAAATTTGTTCCAGATTGAAGGACCAAAGTGAATACGACAAAAAGTATAGAGATTGAAATAAAAAGAAAAAAGAAAGTAGGAACATATCAATATAAAAATATTAAAAAAAAACTTTGATTATTTTCGATATAAACCCTAAACTAAATTCATAAAAATTTAACATATTTCTACAAATAAAAAATGGAAGTTAGTTATTACGTGATATAGATATACATACCATCACCAAATGTAATGCTTATGATGCTACCAACGCCACCGTCACCTTCGATCACATCGATGGATTTGTATGTTTCGGGTACCACCTTAGGTGCGATGGTATTGATGTCTTTAAAGACTTTGAAGAGTTTTGGAGCCGGAAGCGACGAAGTGGCCTCGACATCAATGGTAACAATAGCCATTGTTAGTTATGTATTTTGTAAGAAAAATATGCAAGTAGATAGAACAAGTTTTGTTGAAGGTATATACATATGAGTGAATATATAGTGGTATTTATAGGGTGAATGGATGGAATAAATTAGTAGGGTTTTCAAATGTGAATATGATAATGGATAGATAGTCAACAAAATTAAAAAATATATATAAATAATATATATATATATATATATATATATATATATATATATATATATATATATATATATATATATATATATATATATATATATATATATATATATATATATATATATATAATATGATTCGACAAAGTATCACTCAATATGTAGCACACAAGAACATATCACTCTTAAAAATTAATTTTAATTTTTTCTCATTAACATGAATTAATTAACATTATGAAGATTATACGTAAATTTCACATATATTCACATCTCCTAACTCCTAAAAAACAATGTTAATGTACACTTACATAATTTTACATATATGTGAACTTGCATTTATTTGATGCATGATTTCATGCACTTAGGATGTGTAAATGTGCGTGAATTTTATATGTCATCTGTGTAATGTTAATTAAAATAAGTTTATGAAAAAGAATTTCAAAAAAAATATATTTACGAGTGGTACCTTCTGGTGCGCTGCATAATAGATGGTACTCATATATATATATATATATATATATATATATATATATATATATATATATATATATATATATATATATAATATGTGTGTGTTTTGAAGTAAGTACCACTTACTATACAGCGCATCTGAATGTAATACTCTTAAAAGTAGTTTAAAAAAATTCATAAACATGTTTTAATTAACATTACACAGATAATACACAAATTTCACGCATATTCACACATTTTAAACACATGAAACCATGGATTACATATATGTAGGTTCACCTATATGCAAAGTTATATAAGTGTGTGTTCACATCATTTTTAAGGAGTTAGGATATGTGAATGTACGTGAACTTTACATATCATCTTTATAATGTTATTTAAAAAATGTTTATGAAAAAATAAAATAAAATAACTTTTTTAGAGATGGTATCTTTTGGTGTGCTGCATAATGAGTGATACTTTCTCGAACCCCCCCCCCCACACACACACACACACACACACACACATATATATATATATATATATATATATATATATATATATATTCAGGTTCATCAGCGTACATATGAGATTCCAGCGTACCCTAATGTGAATGATCATTCACATATATTTTTTTGAATAGACATGTATAAAACAACATTATAAATTATTTTTTTTCAAAAGTAGCAACATCATAAATTTTGTGAATGGTCATTGACACCATTCACATTCACATGAATGACCATTCACATGGATGACCATTCACATAAGTATGCATTGAGCATTCACATAATTTTTAAGGACACAGATAGTGTGAATCTATGTGAAATTCATATATCATGCGTATAACATTAAATTGAACATGTTATGTGAAAAAAAATTTAAAAAGTTTTTTAAGGTTGGTACCTTCGGGTGCACTTGATTTCGAGAGGTACTTATTTGAACATGTCTCTCTCTCTCTCTCTCTCTCTCTCTATATATATATATATATATATATATATATATATATATATATATATATATATATATATATATATATATATATATATATATATATATATATATATATATATATAGGTTCAAGTGAGTACCACCTATTACACAGCGCACCCGAAGGTACTACTCGTAAAATTAACTTTCTCGAAATTTCTTTTCATAAACATGTTTTAATTAACATTACACAGATAGTATATGAATTTCACGCAAATTCGAACACTCTAAGTGCATGAAATCACGCGTCACATATATGCATGTTCACATATATGCAAAATTAAATAAGTGGGCGTTCACATCATTTTTTAGGAGCTAGGAGATGTGAATGCATGTGAAATTTACATATGATCTTTAGTTAATTAAAACATGTTAGATATTTTTAAGCGTGCTAGCTCTCGTGCGCTACGTAATAAGTAGTACTCTCTCGAACCATATCATATATATATATATATATATATATATATATATATATATATATATATATATATATATATATATATATATATATATATATATATATATATATATATATATATATATATATATATATATATATATATATAGGGGTGGGTTCAATGGAGAACTTTATGCATCGAAGAACCTTGGAGAACCACAATGCATCGCTAGAAAAACTGAAATGCATTACGTAGAAATCGATGCATCACGCGAGAATTTGATACATCAAGTGGAAATAATGTAAAAATCGATGCATCACTCGAGAATTTGATGCATCACGTGGAAATAATGATGCATTACGGGGGAATTGTGATGCATTTGTGGTGGTGCATGGAGGTTCTTCAAGGTTTTTCGATGCATGGGGTTCTCCATTGAACCCACACACACACACACACATATATATATATATATATATGTATATGTCATATTCTGCATCCCATTGTTGACTCACTGTACCTTTTCATCTCGAAGAGATAATATTTTCCACTCCAAAGAATTAAGATTGTTGACCATATCTTCTTTTGTTGTTAAATCGGAGAAAATAGAAATTTAATTTATAATATATCTATCTATATCTATACTTGTTTATTAACTCGTCTAATATACGAATAATTTTAGTAAATATATATTTAAACTATACTTTTAAATTAAAAAAAACTAAATAGAAAATTTAAATATATTCAAACTATATATTAATATACTAATAATATTTAATATTTTCATCATAATTATTTTTAAGTATACATTATTAAAATGTTAAAGATGATTATTTATAACTTTTAAATTTATAATAATTATTATAGTT
Organism: Centrapalus pauciflorus; assembly: GCA_020465985.1. Taxonomy (NCBI): domain Eukaryota; kingdom Viridiplantae; phylum Streptophyta; class Magnoliopsida; order Asterales; family Asteraceae; genus Centrapalus; species Centrapalus pauciflorus. Next base: position 52,379 of record JAANYP010004810.1, on the reverse strand, counting down.
ATTAAAATATCTTTTAAGCTAGATTTTAGTGGATATAACATAATTTCATACTTAAAGGAAAATTTTAGAATAGATTTAGAAATAATAGTTAACACATGCTAATGGTAGAAGATGTCAGTTAGTATTATGAGAGAATGTCAAATTATTTACTCTTTTAATAATAGTTATAGATGATAAAAAAACACAAAGTCACGTGTCACTTTCATGTTTCACCAGATTAGATAAATTTTATTTATATTATTTTAAAAAAAGTAGAAGATAATATAATTTATCATTTTGAAAAATATAAATATACTATATTACTTTTTATACCTATAAATATTAACAATAATTAACTATATCTACAAGTTGTCATTATCTAATGATATCACTTGTCGTCAATATTTTTTATTATTTAATAGAATATATAAAATTAAAAACGTAAGTTTAAAATAATCATAAAAAGTAGATAATATTTATATCTATTTATAAAATTAAGAATATAATAATTATAATAAATAATAATACTGTACTCATATCTTTTTAAGAATAATAAATAGTTACATGTTTTCATTTTTATTTAATATATATTTTATATAAATAATTTTATTAAAATTATCCACGTATATAATACATTCTCAATATATTAGTTTTCTTATAAATCATTTTGAAATTAATGTTAAATAAAAACATAATTTTATTTTACCATACTTATTTTAGCAACATATCATAACGTTGATTAAAAATTAGGAAGCTTCGATGGATTAATTACATATAATTTTGACAGTCCTGTGCTATAATTAGGAAGTATTAACCTGTTAAGTTTAACAAAATTTAAATATAAATAAAATTTCTATTAAAAATAAATAAATTGTCATGAGTACCAAGATTAATTAAAATAATGATAAAAAAAGGTTTATCAATCCTAAATATATACATGAGTAATCATAGATAATTAATTCCCTGCTACCATCTCATTTATTTGAAAGCAAGGAATAAGAAAAAATTTGGATTTTGGAACATCACAAATTTATTAGATTGAGTGTGTTTGTTTGATGGGTTTCGAAAGTATGGAATGAGTTTGGTTTCATAGATGTTGTTTGTTCGAGAAATGATTACCAAATATGTGGAAGTGATTACCAAAAACTCAAATTCATCTATACTTATGAGTTTCCTCATTTCTCAATTCTCATATTCTTTCTTTTATTTCTTTCAAACCCATACATATACACATACCCATTTCAAACTCATCAACAAACCAAAAGCACCCTAAATTCAGTTGCTTTAATTTACGTATATTAAAAAATAGAAACAAAAAGTTTAGTCTAATTTATAACATTTTTATAGAAATTTAATCTATAACATTTTTATAGGTCATTTTGAAATAAAATTAAATGATAAATTACTTTTATTATTAAGTTTATCAACATTTCTTAGTTGGTTTTCACTTAACATTGGTTTAAATTGTCAAAATTAGTAAAATTATAAATGTGGTAACTAAAATTAGTTATAAAATACAGGTTGGTTTTAAATAATGCTTTGGATCTAGCTTTAAACTTATTTTTTAAATTAATAAAGATGTGAAGTTTTAAACTTCATTAATGTTTAGATAGAATTTTGATAGAATAGAATATATTAACATTGTTTGTTCATTACTGTATTTTAATTCATTTTTTTACTTTATAAATATTTAATTAATATAATAAATTACACTTAAAAGGTTTTATATAATGTTTAGGGTCTTGGCTATATGAATTTTTGAACCTTTGAAAATCTTAAATATTAATAAGGCCCTGTTTGATAGGTATTAATGGGCTCTGATTGGGCTCAATCTTCCAATTCAGTAAGTGCCTTTGCCAATTAGATAGTTTGGTACCAATAAGAGTAAATGACAAAAAAAACTCTCGATGTCTCTTATTCAACCTAGGAAGAAAAGTCCTCTGATCCCCTCTTATCATTGACGACCATCAAACAGGGCCGCGACGTAAGCAGGTGACGGTGCTTACAGATGAGAATATGTGCTTACAGATGAGAATATGTGCCGCAGACATTGATGACCATCAAACAGCGCCGCAAACCTCTCCCCTGTCCATTGCTTCATCGACGACCATCCCCCTCCGTCTATCGCTTCATCGACGATCATCCCCCCTCCCCAAACCCTAGACGATCACTGCTCCTTCTCCCTTCTTGTCTGCAAGTGAACGACCATCGACGACACCGCTGCTTCTCCCTTCTTCTCGCTTCATCGACGACCACCCATCTCGATCTCACTCACAGCTCCTTACCCCCACAATTGCCGATGTCGTCGCCGCCGAGAGACGCCCTCGTATCAGGTATTATTTGATTTTTCCTGTTGTAAAATCCAAAATGTCCATTCCCAGTTTGGACCTCAGCCCATGTCAGTCGCCTTACTGCCGAGTCTGACGCCATCATCGTCCATACATGCGATTCACATCCCAGCAACAACTCCGACCACCATACCTCATCTCGAGCTTCATGTTTCTTCTTCGATTTTCAGCAATAACCCACGTTTCCTTTTCGTTGAACAAAGCAAAAGATGAGAAGAAGAAAAGATGAGAAGAAGAGATGGAGGCTGGAAAAGAAAAGAATGAAAGAAAGAATGAAGACAAGTAGGGTTAGGTGCGTGATATCCATGTCTTCAATCACATAAGTGGAACCCACATGAGGATGATTGTTTTTAAAATTATATGATTATTTTTAAATGAAAAATAAATCAAATTAACATATGTATATATTTAAGATAAAAATAGATTAAATTTTATATTTTATATTATAATTATTAAAATTAATAATTTATTCAATTAGACATTTATTAAAGTACAAATCAAACACTCTTATTAAAACTTTAATAAGAACTTTAAACCAACTCTTATCAATAAGATATGGTAATAAGATATAAGAGTCTTTTTCTCTTATTAATTCAAACGCAGCCTAACATTCTCTCTAGTATGAACATATACTTTCTCATTCGCATTATTCACAATTTTGATTCGCGAATCAAGCAAGGTGTTTGTGCGTCTGACAAGTAATACAAAATGGGGTCAAGACAAGGATAAGATTCTCGAGTGCTTCCAGGTGGTTTCCAACGCCTAGTACAAAGAAAAGAGAAGAAAATTACGGTTAGTGGCAATGTAGGGGGTGCCCTGCATTGACACTCCGACGCCCAAGTCAACATTCATTGAGAGAGAGAGATCAATAGTGGGTGTGAGAGTGAGAATGAGCCTTACCCAGTCGACTAGGCGGAAGGTCTTTATTTATACATATTCACTGCCATGAGAGGATCTCCTTGGGAGAGAATCCTATTTTTTGACAGGGCTACGTGCATGACCCCTTTTCCTTGTCTTTTGACGAGCCAATAAGAATTGGACCTTGTGCGCTCCCGGCCGGATAGAACCTATTCCCCGATAGGTACCCTGAAGCAAGGCCTTTTGTGTCTCCCCTGTTTGTCCCTTTCAGTAAGAAGAGGACGTGGGCTCGCGCCTGGGCCCGGACCTCCATAAAAGTAGTTATTTAGGCCTTGTCTTGCAAACAACCTGTCAAGACCACTCCTTACGGAGGAGTCTTAACGACTTGGTCCCAAGTAGCAATACAGTATCAATCACAACTAAGATAGATTATATAAAGTGCGGAATTAAGTCATATTACAGAAGTTAGGATTAGCATACAATAAGTTTAAACAAAACTACAAAAGGGCACAAGCACACTAATCTAGTACATAACCACAATACATGTCACTGCTCCTACCCAAACCACCACCATAATCATCTTTATTCGATACCAATTGCATATTCAGTAGTGGTCTAATGACTTCAAGTTCGGGCTTGCAGTACTTAAAGACTTGGTTCAGTTGGACTTTTTCCTTTGTCTTTTCCTGTAAAAAAATTCAACAACAACTGTAAGTGTTGGGCTTAGTGAGTTTATAGATTTAACAGTTAACATGCAAAGACAATTAAAGCGGAGACTTGAATTTTGACTTTAGACCTTTTGACTTTAAGCTCTGACATTGACTTTAAGCGCGATTTTAGCTAGGCTGCCGCTATCAGCCGACATTGTGAGACATAAGACTTAAGATCAGATGATGTTTATCCCGCGCACATGCTTTTAAATGTGGGGATCAGCCACATACTGGTATAGCTACCAGTAAATCAACATGGGAGGACATCAGAGTAGACTTAATCATAGACTGACATAGACTTACTCAGACTTGAATTGTACGGAATCATATGAAGAACATCAATAAGAAGGCAAATGACTTGAAAGCATATAAATTAATGATTCAAGATAGCAACAACAATATATATCCAAAGCTGATTTAGACTGTAAATACATGTGTGCAGGATGATATATTAAAAGCTATCATGATCCACAGGGCATCACCGAATCAAGGTGTGCACAGGTCACATTCTAGCTGAGCATCTAGACTTTTAAATAAAGCTAGAACAACAAGATGTCTCACAGGAAGACAAATATGTATACAGTTATATCTATAACTCATAGTTACTGTTTAAGGAATGACTGTTGACTTTGACTTTTGCAAGTGGATTATATCCACCGTCTGAGTTATCTCAGCATTTAACTTTAGCTTTACTGACTTTCGCTCGGTTTTACCGGTCTTGGCTTTTCTGGCTTTGGCTTGACTTTTCTGACTTTGGCTTGCCTTTATTGACTGGGCTTGACTTTAATAGCTTTAGCTTGACTTTTCTGGCTTGACTTTACAGGCTTTGGCTTTATAACATAGTGCAGATTTTAGTTGAACCTGTTAAGTGTTTGGAAATCAATTTACATAAGCTTATTGACTTTACACAACATAATTGAGTATTTCTATTAAATTCTTGAACTTTCTGAAGCTTATGTATAAACTTATTGCATTTTTTGACTTTTCATGTCATTTCAGACTTTGTTGAATCACACTTAAGCTTATGACTTAGTATTAACATGATTTTTAATGAATTAATGATCTTATTTGCATTTTCTTGGTCATGTAGGACCTATTAGGTCATTCCTTGGCTTTATTTGTACTTTGAACCCATATGAATGCATGTAATGACGTCTTATGCATAAATGAACTCATTATCACTTTTCATAAGTGATGCATATGACTTATATATGAATTAGGTACACGGGCCAAGTATAGGGCAAAGAACTAAAGCTTTGAGCCTTCTTTATTTACACTTGACTTGTTCATTTGTTATTACGACTTTAACATACATGTAGATGTTGTTATTTCGTATTACATTCACTTGCATGTTCATACTACTCATACATATTCATCGCATTTTATGTTTAACTTATCTATCACTTTATGCCTTCCTTTGTTTATAATGTAAATGGATAATCATGATCATTCTAATACACATTCTTTGAAATGTTCATAATCCACACATAAGTATGCTTCATGACCATTTAAATACTATGGTTTATATTTTACTTCTTTAATAATATGCGTTTATAATTCGAGCCACACACTTAAATACACGCACACCTTTACTATGTATATAAGTACATGAATATATGTATGGCATATAAAAGGCTGCTGGCATCCTTAATTACATCAAGGTACACAAATTATGTGTTCAATACATGAGCATACATCATAATTAAGCACACATTTAAACATAATACTCGTTACACACTTTCTGTTTTAACTTAAAAACCCACACACAAGTGCAATGTGATGAAGAAAAATAAAGTGTTAAGGTGAGGCTGTTGTTGCTGTTATTTATATATGCATTGGGTGTTGTTACTTGTTCTTTACATCCGAGATATATAACAAAAGAAAAGGGAGAAAGCTGCTGGTTGCTTGATCATACATCTGAGATTGACAACAACAAAAGGGAAAGGGTTGTTGTATAATTGATACATCCGAGAAACAACAAGAAAAGAAATAAAAATGGTTGCTGTGACTGATTTGCCTTAAAATTTGATTTAGTGAACACATTACCGAAACCTGTCTCAATGGGTTTCGGTAGTGGTCCAATGGTTTCGGTAGGTTTAGGTAAGTTTCGGTAGTCCTCATGTCTCGGAATAACATTCACACACGTTCACCTTCGTGTTCTAATTGTTATACAGCAGCGAAATTGGAAGGAATATGGACGAATTGACACTAAATGATTAAACAAATTTCACTTAATCTGAACTAATCATCGAAGCTAAAGGCGATGGCCTTCATGGCCTCAAGTTTCAGACTGTGCAAAACAGGTACAATTACTAAGTTACTAGGAATCTAATCGACTTTCAAATTAAACCTTAAAATTCCAAAAATCTACAATCCAACACTAGTTTATAACATGCATGTGATTAAATTCAAGTTTTAACCAACTTTTGATGATCAATTTGAAAGATGAGGAACACATAAATGTTTCCAGGAACTGTAGATTCTAAATACAAATTAAAAGAAAGAATAATTACCTTACAATCTTTGTTGGTTTTAATGCTTGATGCTTGATGGTTTCTCCTTTTTACTCTTTGATTACTTTCAACTTGAAGATGATTTTGATGAATGAAGGAACTATGGATTAGAATGTTTTTGAGAGAGGTAAAGAGACTTTGAAATTGATATAATGAAAGCAGATGCATCAATTTGGGGTTTTATTTACTAAAGTTTGTTTAATTTACAATTTGACCCCCTTAATCTTGCTTTTCTTTTATTTCCTTTATATTAAACATTATAACTTTATATTTAAAGTTGTGACTTAAATTGTAATTTTTTTATTGACCTACATTTAAATCACTTAAAACAAATATTATTTAACCTATTAATTAACGTTTTACTAGTCGTTTAAACTAAGCAAAGTTCAGGTTGTTACACAACCCATAACTGTATAGGAATGAACCCATATGATCACAAGGCAAAAGGCGAAGGAATAAGTTGATTATTCTTCTTCATTTTTTACAAATTCATATTAGTAAAAAGTACGACAGGTTCAACTTTGCCTTGTAAAAAAAAAGTGAATTCGACCTCTACTATTGAAAATGTTGGAGAATTTAGGGATTCGTAGTAATGTCTTGTATCATGTATAACATCACTTTTCATGATAAGTATTTCAACCTTATAAACAGTTAGGATTATACGGAATCCTATCCAGGATAATACGAGATCAAAACACTTTTGAGTTCGGTTGTATTAAAAAATAACACTCTAAGAAATCGTATATGTTCTCACTTTCAAAATGAAACAAATCATATGTTTTTATAACAAATTCAAACCATAGAATCATTAAAGTTAATAGAACCTCTAAAATCAGTATTAAAAGATCTCATAACCATTGCTAAAATGGTTTCATCAGTAACCATTCATAAATGCATGATTAAAACAATAGTTACAAATCATCAACTTCAGTCCTTGCTCACAAATAAACATTGACACGACATCAGCGACTATGCATCAGTTTCGTGGGGATGCTAGGGGCTCTGCCCTTTGGACCCCGCTAGGGATTTAACCCTAGAACCTCGCGGGGGGCGCAACTCCCTTGCCCGTATGGATACGGGCCTGGACTTAGTTCAAACTACACAAGTCTGCATTCTGCACCCCAATAATTGTGAGTCGTTGATACTAAAATCTCATTGGTTTCCAACTTAATCTAATGACACCAAAATAATATGATGATACTAAAGTCACCAATAGAAAACAAAAAAGTATTGTAGACGTGATCACTACCTTGATTAGTGAGAAGTAAAGGTTTAATCTCTCCGTTGATAAAGATAGAAGATTGTAAAGAGGTGATCGCTTCCTTAAAAGTAAGAAGATTTTTAGTGATGAAAACTATTGGTGGAAGACTTGGTAGATAGTTAACGGTTGCCAGATTCATTATATATCGTCCACGCATCTTGCATGGTGATATCGTTTACTATCTATTATTTTAGAATTCTTCATCAAACTATAAACAAAAGTATTCGAAAGTGAATCAGAATATATTTCAAGAAAAATATTCCTCTCGTTTAATGAATGTGTATTCTAAAAGGAATGGGCAAGAATGAACATTCCATTTACGCGCGTCGTATCATGCCCCTAAGGTGCTGGGGATCGAGAACACTAGGTATGGCTAAGGAGGGCTACTGAATCAATAGACGACGATTATATGCCTCCTAAGGCGTTAGTCATGGTGTTGGAGTTTGTGAATCCAAATATTAACTCTGATTCTGATCAACGAAACTTGTAACCAATTTAATTTCATTCAATTTCAATTGATTGCGTCATATCGATTTCTATAAAAGATTCCATTCATTCATAAGACAGTTTGCAAACCAAAAAAACCCTAGAGGAAGAGTGAGGGAGCCAAAGATTAAATTACATTGTTTTTTGTACTAAACTTACATTTATGAAATTGTTTAGGGACCATTTTTACAATTTACTTTTAAACAAAATTTTACCCCAAATCCCTCTTTCAAAAACCCTAACAAAACTCTCAGCTTAAAACTTCGATCGCACTAAAAACCTGAAGAACCCAATTTCTTGCTGTCAGTTTGACGATATTTCTTAAACTCAATCGAAGAACACTCATCAATTTCATGCAAAAACTTTTATACACATACATTTAATAATTTCATATACATCTATATATCTGCACTTTGTTGTGTTGATCACCGTTTGAAAACCTTTGAAGTTTCTGTGTTCTTGCTTTATTTGGAGGAAATGTCGAATTCAAGTCGGAATCGGGTCCGGAAAGACAGATTTTACAGCCCGCCGGCGATGAGAAGGTACAATCAGCAACAGCAACAGCAGCAAGTAGAAACCTCAAAAAATCAAGAAAAAAAGGAGCAATCGGATTGTGATTGTATTGAGATCACCAATTTGGATCGGTTCATGAAGCATACTACTCCAATGGTTACTGCCCAGCATTTCCGTAAGGTATTAGAAAAACCCCCAAAATGAAATTGTAGTTTCTTTTAGAATTTTGATGTTATATTATGGGGTAATTGACAAAATGTGTGAAGACCACCCCTTACGGGGTAGTTCTCACCAGTCTAGGTCTCACATTATGCAATACGATATCAACCATACTAAGATAGGGTAATTATAATGCGGAAAATTAAAATTACATGTACATTACAGATTAGGATTTAAATTTGATTCAGATTACATATTTCAAATTAAAGTTATAAAAGGGTAACATCTAATCTAGTCATACATCATACATCACATTAAGTCTACCCAGAACCACCACATTTATTGTCTTCCAATCGGTACCAGAAAGTTTGTTGAGTAGTGGTCAAAGAAAACTTCAAAACTTGGATCTTGAATGACCTAAGTACTAGGTCCTGCATGTGACTTTCCTTTGCTTTTACCTGTAAAATTATAATGCAACAACTGTAAGCAAGGCTTAGTGAGTTTATAGATTTTCAATATCAACATGCGTGTCAAGCGGAGTCATTAGTCTTAGCGTGATATGTCTTGGCTGCCGCTACAGCCCTCATGATTGAGATATAGAATCATAGAATTGGATGATGTGCAGGCCACACTCACGCTTAAATCGTGGGGATCAGCCACATACTGGGCTAGCGTAAGTCAATATGGCGGAACATCGGAGGTCATTACCAAGTTCATAAGAACTGGTGAAATAGCCAGGTCTAGAACAATAGACCATTAAGGCTAGTCAAGCTGAAAAAAAATCTATCAAATGTCTGATCAAATAGTGAAGCTTGAGTCATAGAAGTCATGATAGAAATGAATCATAAGCAATGTCTGAATAAGTCTTAAATGCAATATGAAATGATAATCAAATAGCTATCATGATCCACTGGGCAACACCCAACCATGGTGTCCACAGGTCTCAATCCAGCTGAAAAATGAATGTCAATAAATCTAACAGCAGCAATATATCTCAACCGGATCTTATGCATGTTCAATCTGAATATCTATAACTCACAGGTCTGGGTCTTTGTCAAACAGATATAAGAATCTGCCACTTGAGTTATCTCAGGATTTTATCTTGTCAATTCTGTTCTTTGTCAAATCAATTCTCTGACCCGCTTTTAAGTCTTTAAGTCTTTAAATCTTTGTTCAGAATATACTGAACCTGTTCAAATTCATTCATGATAAAATCATGTTAATTTCATCATCTTTATCATCATCATTATCATGGAATTTCATCAGCTTTTGGTCATTAAAATCTGTGATTCTATCTGATTCTGATAACTGATAATCTTCTCATTCTTTATATTCTCTGTTTCATTAAATTCTCAAAAGCTTTCTACATATATATCATATATATATAACTAAAAGTATGTGTTTAAAATCATTTATTTAATTGAAATATTAAAATATATAAAATTGGGTTTTCGGATCATCCGGATCCGGACCAATCCGAATTGAGGACCCGAATTGGCTCGTCCGAATTGGCAACCGAATTCGGACCAAGTAGTATCCGAATCAATCATCCAGTTTCAGATTTGGGATCGAATTAGGTGACATCCGAAATGTTAAATCCGAAATTGGGAACAATCCGAACCGAAGCATGGTCCGAAACATAGGCACCATCCGAATTCGGGTAATCCGAATTCGGATACCACACTTAGTAAATTTCCAGATTTTGTTCTTAGTGTTCTTCGTATTGTTCATACGAATTTTTACATAAAATTCACAAAACTTATTTATAATCGACATGCAATTTATTATTTTGATGTTTTATCATAATTGGGTTGTTTTTATACTAATTTCCCTATCAAAAACGCTCTATTATGACCAAGATCATCCAAAATATGATATTTTTGCCAAGAACACATTTTCATCAAAAATTTCGATTTGTACTAATTTTTGGATGATCTAATCCATGATTTTAGTTTCTATCACTTTTATATACATAATCTTATCATTATCTACTAAAATCATAGACATGCACATAAAAAATTCATGATTTTAATTCTTGGTTTCGGTTATACCCAAAACCGAATCAAACTTCATATATTTCGAAATTAAAAGAAGTTATTACCTCAAATTCTTGCTTTTTGATGATGTTTTGTAACTTCCTTGACTTAATCCTTCAATTGATTGCACAATATATAAATTTCTTGATGAATTGCTTGAGATATCCGATTGTAGAGAGAGAGATTAGAGAGAGAGAGTTAAAACCTTAATTGTGATTAAATGACCCTTATTTAAGTTTATATATATTTCATTTATCATTTGAGTATTTACCCCACTAAACTTTTGTATTTTACATCTCTTTTATTTTACTCAATTATATCATAAATATAAATTAAAATTTATATTTACTTAATAAATTTTTCTTTCTTAATTAATATTTGTAACATAAATAAATAATATAACAAATTATATTATTATCTCAAAATCACATGTTACATAATTGACCAAAGTTAGGTTGTTACAAAATGTGCATTTTCTGTATTGAAATCCTTTTTTCTAATTCAATAATCTCAATGGTTCCTGATATTTCTTGGTGTTCTTATAAACTATTAATTGAAAATATTACACTTTACTGATATTTTTAATTTTAGCACGTAAGACTCTATTAATGTTATGTTTATACTCGACATTTGATTGAACGAATATTATTATTCATACCTGAGAGGCTGAGATGATTTGTGTATTGAATTTTTTTTTAGCTAACAATTGCTGTTTGATCATACTGTATTAATCTAATTATGTTGGAATATGATTGTTATATTGAAACGAAACGATACGTGGAGTTTCAAATACTGCTTTTCATATTTGTTTGTCGACAACAAGGCTGTTAAATTTGATGATATTTATATTCAAAGTGTCTATTAGGGGGTCTTTTGATGCGGGTTTTCAAAGTAATTACCGTGTATTGAAGAATTACAATCAAGTAATGTGTTAGTTGAAGGCTTGAAGCTAATGATCGTTCAATGATTTAACATTCTGTTGATACTAAGTTTTCTTAAAGCAAGTCCTTACTTGATTATCCAGACTTGAAAAGTTGACCCTAAATAATCATAATCGTTGTCAATTTCCTGAACAATGAAAGCTGATTAATGCAACTTGAAATTGTGATGATGAGTTTAAATGCACATTTAAACACCCAAGAGTTAAGCAAGAGCCCTCTATTCGAGGTCACATTGCTTTCTTGGGTTAGTTGTTGGGTCTGCCTAATTTCTTTAACTTTTTGTTGGTGAGAAAGGCTATTGCAATGATTGTGAACTTGTATCAGAAGTTCAAGTTAATTGATTTGGGAAAAGAAAAGTTTGCCTGACCTGGATCATTACTTCAATCCATTGTTTGGTATAAATGGCTATTAAATTGAATCATTATTATATGATGCAATATATTTAACCATTTCAAAACTTCCATATGCATAATTTCTGGAAGCCAGTTCTTGTCAATGATTAATATAGTGTGATTAGGAAACTTGATTTTCTTTTGTCTTAGACATTAACGTGGGCTATATAAAATTCCTGTGAAATGTGAACGTCAAGCAGCATTCGTTTGGAATGCGTAGATTCAACCCTCCTATATGGAGTCCTTGGTATTCCTTTTTCGTTATATCCCCATACATTTCACCAGTGTAGAAATTAATGCACTTTCTTTACTTGAATTTGTCTAAAAGAGGAGATTTTTATACATCTATATGCATATTGATATCATAACTATTTAATGATCGCTTTAAGAACTAAATCAATTATTCACTTTGATTAGTGAATTGAGAGACTTCTTGAGTGCAAAAATATCTCATGGATCATGAGAGAGTATGAAACTTTCATCTTTTGTGTCTTTTACTTTGTGATATGTTCTTAATTTGTGGTCATATTGAGATATACAGACTAGCATGAAGGGATGGAGGAATCATGAAGAAGATTACTACCCCTACTTCGTACTTGGTGATCTTTGGGAAGCCTTTAAGGAGTGGAGTGCATATGGAGTTGGAGTTCCTTTAGTGTTGAATGAAAGAGACTCTGTTGTTCAATATTATGCGCCTTCCTTATCTGCCATTCAACTATATGTGGACCCACTGGCACCTACCACAAGCGTAAGGTAGCCTAAGCTCCATTTATATTACCACTATATGAACGCACCTTTCTTTCTGAATTGGGGATGGTGATGCATCAAATCTCCTAAGCTTATGCTTGGAATGCCGAATGCTACAAGATCTTCCTCATGCATTATGCGTAATGCAAATTGCAATAAATAACCAATATATCTTAACCTCATTTGTAATTTGGTTACTAGGTCTAGCCATAAAAATCTTACTAAAATTGTTATACTATTCAAAACTGACCATTTTTGGTAAATTCGGCACATCTTTGTGTTAGCATCTGAATGGTTTTTGTAGCAGTTTTAGAAAAACATATGGTTTTGGTAATGAATTGTGAAGTCCAGCGATCAAATTAGAAATGTAGTGAAAGTGTGTTGTTATTCATTGATATTTTCTCTTTGCATATACTATGAGTACCTTAATGGGTTGCTTCAAGGCTCATTACTTTCACTCGTGTTCTACTATATATAAATGTAGGTGGCTTCTCTTGAATTTAAATGATTTATTGGTATGTGATTTAAATCAAGAACAAGGTACCTTAACTCATATGCACCTTCAATCCCTTTCTCATGAATTTCGTTTTTTTTTTATGTTAGTTGCATCAGTTTTTTCGCATGCCTAGTGTTTTGGAACTTGTACTTCATAGAAAATATCTATTTTTCTCTCCCTTTCTCTCTTTTGCTATGAGCATGCACCGCATATTTCATATTAGGATTTAGTTAACCCATTACTATTGGGAAGAAATTCTGTTATGCTACCATATTTTTCAGTTTATGATCAAATAGAGAATTACTATATAATTTCATGAATCGTTGATACTGAGTTGATTAAGATTCCAAATTCACCTCAAGCTTCTAATTTATTTATATAATAATACATTAGCAAATTCTGCCCAAATGTTGTCAATGATTGTGAAAAATTGTGCTTTAATTTAATAGACCTTGGGTGGTCCCCACATCCAAAGTACTTGCCATTTTCCAACCTTTTATGTGAGGGCTGCTAATATGTTTTCCTTATAATAAAGCATAAAAGGTACTTTAAGATCTATAGCAATCTCTACATCCTTAGTGCATATCTTAAAGCACAAATTGGAGACTCTTTTCGAAACATTTATGGCTACTAATTTGTTTTTCCTTGTATTATAAAGTAAAGAAGGTTAAGTTCTAAAACAAAGTTTACTTTAATGAGAATATCGTCCTAGGCATATTAATCGTCCCCTACAACTTTATTAAATACCAACAACTTAACATTTCTATCTATGTGATCACAATTTCGCAAATAAGTTGGGGTTCAAAAACTATGCTCCTCTGCATCAATAAAAATTGTTTTGCTTCACAAATCAGATAAAATCTTGAAATTCTCATTAAGAATCACACAACTAATGATCATGCTACCATCTTTGTTTTATTTAATAATGTTGTATAATATTGCGTTATTATGTTTAGAAGCATGTTAATCGCACTTGATTATATCATTATTGTTAATCGTATTCTAAAGTTGATGATACATGCTTGCTGCCACACAAGTTTCTCATTAAGGGAACTAGCATATAATCGAAGTGTAAGCAAACCATTAGACCACATATACCAAAATCTAAATTTTCTTGCGCAACTATTTATAATTTTTGTTTTTGTTTTTGTTAGAATCTGGAGCTTTGGCTAGGTGAAAGGATGTTACATTATGAAACTCTATGCAAAGTGTTGTTATGCTTATGACATGGAGGCTTTTTACGTTATTTAGTCTTATTTGCAACATATCATAATGTTGTGGTTAATTACATGGTAGCCTTTAATTAGTTTAGGGGCCAATTGGTTTGGATTTTGAAGAAATGAAAGGTGTTGTTCTGAAAAAAGATGGGACATGAGAGAATGGAGGAAAATGGTATAAATGGATGATGCCGGATCTTTTTTCTATATTGTAGACTTCTAGTGAGAAATACTCGAGTTTCAACTCCATGATAAGAATAATTTCAGTCACCTATACCGTTTTTGTGTATTCTTTCTAATTGTTGTGGACCATATTCGTCTCCTTTGCATCAAGTGCCATGATATTCGATGATGATATTTAGTACCATAAAAAAAAGTACAGGGATGCAGTGCAATCACAATTTTTGTTTTAATTTATTAGGGGAATTTAATATATGCCTCTATCCAACATGGAAATATCATGTTTAGCTAGCTTACCATTATTCAATGAGTAAGGTACAACCATACAAGCTACTTAAAGCATCGTTTGGGTAAATATGACATTCTCAAGTATTACAGGGATATATGACATTCTCCCGTTTTTATTCTACGTTATAAAAAAAGATGCACATGCATAGTCTAGCTTCCATGTAAAATGGGTACGGCAAAATGAAAATGTAAAATGGCCAAACCTAATAGGACCTAAATTGTCTGAAATTTACGATGCTTAAAGGAGTTGGATTATTAAAAAGTTGTCTGATATATTAATTCTTGACGAGTTTTCTTGATTATATGTACAGACGGCCAGGTGAGGATAACGACTATGAATCTTCTAGAGGAACTAGCAGTGATGGCAGCTATGAAGCAGGTGTAGCCGTTGTTCGTGGACCTCGGGCCACAAAAAATGTCGGTTCTGTTGTGTAGAGCTTCAATAAGCTCATGCTTAGAGACGATTTGTTTGTGGGATGTGATTCTGATGAAGGCGAGATAAGAAACCCTCCAGGTCTTCTGATCTTTGAATATTTTGAGCGTTTGTCGCCCTTTCAGCGTGATCCTCTGGCAAGCAAGGCAAGTCATCAAACCATGCAAATTTCTACTTTGTTGAAGTTAATAAGTGCCCATCCTATGAAAATTGCACCAACACCCTTTTGTGGAAATTTATCCAGTTTAAATTTACCAGCTTGCCCTTTATCCTAATCACACCGATATATTGATGGTCTTGGTTTTGGGTACGTAACTTGAAGAGTGTTTTAGACTTTTGACAAATAGTCAAACGCTTTCTTCAAGACGTTTGTCTACATTAAATGTTGTCATTTTTATGGTAGTAATCCATGTTTATTGGTCCAGTGGTGGATCCAAGATTTTTGACCATGATATGACCATCTCATAACAAATATTGGAGGAAATCGATAATACCAAAGCTTTAGTTTACTATTCCTATTATGTTACAAAACACTACCAAAAACAATAATCCAAGACATGCATATCAATGAGTATGTATGTATGTATGTATGTAAAGTACCACTCAAAATCGAGTGCGCCCGAATGTACTGACCTTAAAGAAAATTTTTAATTTTTTTTCATAATCATGTTTAAATTAACGTTACACACATGATATGTAAATTTCAAATATATTCACCACTTCGACGTCCTTAAATATTTTGTGAATGGTCATATCTATTTATGTGAATGGTCATATGAATGATCATTCACATCACTCACTCACAATATTTATTTTTAGAATCTTAATGTATAAAGGTATGATTCTTTTGCTAAAAAGTCTTATAATTTCGGTTTTTTTTTTGAACAACAAAAGGTAGAACTAAACGAGAGCTTCGGCATTGCCATCACCCCCGATTAGAGCACCCAAAAGCATTAATAAACAAACAAAATAGCTAGCCAGAAACTAGCAAGAGTACATCAAGATCAAAAAAAAGAGGAAGGACATACAACCCATAACGACCAATTCAACGACTTACAATTTGCTCTAAACTTTAACCATGAAAAAACATTAACAAGGAATTCCTCCTTTATTATTGAAGCGGTTACTTTCCTTTTCTTGAATACTACGACATTTCTTGCAATCCACACCGACCAAATTAAACCACCAACCATTGTTTCCAAGAACTTTCTTCTTCGATTCGACTTTCCCGATTCACGAATTTTCTCAATTAAACTTTTCAACGAATTATGTTGCTGCTCGATATTTACTTCACTCCACGATAGAACCCAATTCCATAATGCTTTACTAAACAAACACAAATAGAACAAATGCTCTTCGGATTCATCTTCCTTCAAACAAAGTGGACATTTAATCGACCCGTGAATGATATTTCTTGCTGCCAAATTTTTTTTAGTTGGAATTCTTTCTAGCAAAACTTTCCACAGAAAACAGTTGACTCTAGAGGGTAGCCAACTATTCCAAAAACAATTGCTACTAAAAGATGGCAAGGATGAATTTTCTAGAATTTCTCTCATAGAACTAACCGAATATTCACCCGTAGAATCTCCCATCCATCTCCAAGTATCTCTTCCAGAAGTCAGCTTCACACTACTAAGCAAACCTTCCAACTTAATAATTTCAGTATGAAGAAAATCAGCCACCATATTATTGGACCATTCCCATTTATATGTTAGCAACCCATTCATATAACACAATCTTCTATCCACCAAGCATGATTTTTCAACTTCTAATTCATATAAAACAGGAAATCTACAGGCTAAAGCAGTATTTCCAAGCCAACGATCAGTCCAAAATTTCACCCCCCTGCCACTCCTAACTACCCGAGAGAAAAGATCATCAATTTGAATGTTAAAGAAGGAGAGTGACATACCAGCTTTTATTATGCTATGCCAGGGACCTGTCATCGACTTCTTTGCCATGGAGTTTGCATTTGAACCATCCACATTATGTATGGATTTTATTACTTTAACCCATAAAGCCTCCTCTTCAATTTTAAATCTCCACCACCATTTTATTAATAAAGCCATGTTTGCAGCCTCTAATGAGCCGATGCCCAGCCCACCAAGTCTTTTCGGAGCAGTGACCTTATTCCAATCAACCCATTTTATTTTTGAATTTCCTGAAGCCGACACACCCCACAAGAATTTCCTTCGAATTTTATCAAGAGTATTGATAATATTCTGGGGAGCTTTGTAGATAGACATGAAATACAAGGGTAAACTGTTAAGGACAGCTTTGCAAAGAGTAACTCTTCCACCAAACGAGATATTTTTTCCTTTCCAACTATATAATTTTCTTTCCACTTTCTCTACGATGGATTTCCGATTCTTTGCAATTGACATATTTGCACCTATCACAAAACCGAGATAGCTGAACGGAATGGTATCCATTCCACATTTCAGAGTAACAGCCAAAGATCTTACCTCCTCCGAGTCCACCCCTACTCCATACGTCTTACACTTCTTGTAATTTATTTTCAACCCCGAGGCTAAGTGAAAACAGTTCAGAATTCTTTTCACATTCACAGCATTAACATAACTCCATTCGCCTATAAAAATCACATCATCTGCAAAGAGTAGATGAGATAAAATTGGTCCATCCTTTGGTAGCTTTAAACCTTTAAAGATTCCTTTCTGAACGGCTTCATTCATTACAACATGTAGACCCTCCATCGCAATAATAAACAAGAAAGGTGAAAGAGGACCCCCCTGCCTTAATCCTTTAGTAATTTGGAGTTCTTCAGTAGGAGAACCGTTGATTAAGATTGAAGATTTTGCCGATACAAGACAACCTTTGATCTACTTTCTCCAAAAATTCATTTGATCAAGAATTGAATCGAGGTACTCCCAACTAACAGAATCAAAAGCCTTTTCAAAGTCTACTTTAAATAAGAGCAACTTCTTTTTTGCTTTTTTTGCCCATTTACATGTTTCCCCCAGAATCAACGGACCATCGAGAATTTGTCTACCTTCGATATAGGCTGATTGCTCCCTACTAACCACTTTACCGATAACCTTTTTCAATCTTTCAGCAGTAGTTTAGCTACAATTTTGTACACACTCCCGATAAGGCTGATAGGTCTATAATCATTCAACTTTAACGGATCCTTAACCTTAGGAAAAAGCGAAATGAATGACGAATTACAGCCCAAAGAAAAAGATCCTTTTTTTTCAAATTCCCACACCATGGCGTACACCTCTTCTTTTATAATCTCCCAACAATCTTTAAAAAATTTGAACGTGAAGCCATCTGGACCAGGCGCTTTCTCACATCCACAAGCCCAAACTGCACTTTTGATCTCCTCCTTTGAGAAAGATGAAGTTAACATAGACGTCTCTGCAGCCGACAACTTTTTGAATGCAGAACTTACTAATCTTGGTCTATTTCGAACCGATTCCTTAAATTTGGACGAGAAAAAATTAACAGCTTCCTTCTTTATTCTTGTTGGATAAAATTAACAATTCCGTCAATCCAGCTTGATCGATAAAAACGTCCATGGGATTTTGCAAAACAGTTCTGCTTTTAGAACATTTTAAATCTGTAATTAGTTGTGTATTGGTATCATATTACAAGGCAATTGATGATATTGACATGGGATTATAAGATGCTTTATCCTGCTAATTTTTGAAGGGTCCTTTAGACATTTTGTTAATCGTCAATTGCTTCCCATATTGTGTGCTTCCCACACTTTCTTGATCCTTTTTAATGAATATCATTAGTAGTTAAATATGATTACAAGAAGTTAAGAACTATAAATAAAATAACTATATGTTAGAATTAGGCAGTTTAGGAGACTAGATGACTTTTAACCTGCTTTTTTTAATGTCATTTCTTTTCCCGGTTTTACCTTTTTGACGCATTAGTAATAAAAATAACCCAAAGTGATCCATCACATATATAGGTTGAAAATAGGGGTGTGCATAACTCAATACTGGACCAAAAGACCGAAGGACTGGACCTGGACCAGACCGAACTGGAATCAGTACCATGTGGTTTGAAATTAGGGGTGTGCATACTCGGCTCCAATTTTATGTAATTTTCGGTTTGGTCCAGTTTTGTAATTTTCCATTGTGAAAGTCGGAAAAACCAAGACAAGTCCAGACCTAACCGACACCGATAGCATCCAGGCCGTTACTTGGTTCTAGTTTTTCCAATTTTGGAACGTTGCACACCTCTAGTCGAAGTTGCCCCCTTCTAATTATTATTTCGATATGAGATTTGGAGCAACAATAACTTTGCAGAAGGTCATCATAACAGGGACACCTAGTCATTAATTTGGTCTTTTCATCATTATATTTCATTGATTCAAGTTCTGTGCCCTTTTTGTAGGTATCCCATATACAGAATACCTGTCGGTCCATCTCTCCAAAATGTTGATACAAGCTTTTTGACGTTCCATTCCTTATCAACGTCGTTAAGAAGTAATTCTCTCACTCCCTACATGATACATTTGCATTCGTTGGTTGCTATTTGTGTGTGTCGATGTTAAAATGCTATCGTTGCGCATCCAGGTACCGACAGGGATTGGATGCACCCTCGCGGTTCAACGGCTCGGGAGGTTCATGAAGCCAGAATGCCATGTCATCTGTCGTTACCAATTTTTGGGCTCGGGGTCTATAAGTTCAAGAATTCTGACTGGACCAAATATGGAGTTCATGGCACTGAGAAAATCAGTTCCCTCATACACTCGACCGAGAGTTGGCTCCGGAATTTGGACGTACATCACCCGGATTATGTGTTTTTCAAAAACCATTAGCTGGTGGTGGTTTTTTCATCGTTGGGTTTCGGCTCTAAAACGCTTGGTGTTGAAAAAAATATACAGGTAAAACAGATGGTAATTTTCTTGAAAACTGACCAGGAGACTCCAAGTTCGGGTTTTTGGATCGATATAATAGTTTTTGTTTCGTTGAACGATGAAACTTATGTACATTGGCGCTTGTGTTCGACCCAACGGTTTGCTAGTTCTATAGCTTTGTACAAACTATAATCAGCAGCATGTGTAACTAATGTTTTTGGTTTAAATAGAAACTAGTTTTTTGGCAAATTTTGTGGGTTTTTTTTGTTATTGATCTGAACTTTATCGTTCAGACTAGAGCTGAATTGGACCATTCTATTGCAGGGTACAACTTCCATTGCATGATGTATGAGTCAGAAATGCAGTTATGCTTTTGATATCACATATATTGTTCTGAAATATATAATCGCTCTTAAAAAAACTACTGCTGGAAATAAAAAGAGTAACAAAAGGACTGTAGTAAAAGAAAAATTAGGCCTAATACACATCTCTGAAACAACTGAAATCTGGGATCAGAATCAGCAGTTTGGGTGGCGGTGTGACGGTCGAGAGCTCGGCAGGCGCCTCCTTTCCGGCAACGTCTGGGAAATGGAAGCCGGAAATTTGGGTTTAGGTGGTTTTGGGTTCCACCAATGGAGAGCGGCTGCAAGGGTCGGAAAGGAGGGTTGGAGAGGCGGTGGACAACTATGGCTGGCTTGTTAGGGGTTCACCGATGCAAATTAGGGAATTTAAGCTTATGATTTTAAAAGCTTAAGGTGCTGATTAGGGTTTCCATAGTCGTGTCTATCACATCATATTTAACGTTAAAGAAGGTATAAACCCTTTCCAAAATCACTATTTTGGACATGTCACATCACGTCAGCTCTTCTCTCTTTGCCATTTTCATTCTAAGACTTTGAAAATGCTCATCATTTTCAACTTTCAATCCCAAAACTCATTTACCCCTTTGATTTTAGAGAGAGAAGAGGTAGAGAGAGAGAAGCCGAACGAGGAAGAATCATGAATACACACCCCTTCCTAATTACCCTTTTAATTACTCTAATCATTATATAATTATTAATTGATTTGATCATTAATCATTAAATAACTATTAAATGATTATTAATTGGGGTCGGGCTGGGCCTCGGCCAGGGCAACAATTCTAGAGGGGCAACAAATTTTAAGCCCAATCCTAGTTATACTATGTTCATTTTTAGCCCAATTACATAAGCTTAGGTCCATGTTTCTTTTAACCCACTTCAGAAATCAGAATTCTGGCTTCCAGTGTGCGTGATATGTCTCCATTTGCATTAGGTTTTGTAGAAGTCCAATTCCTTGCACCACAACAGACAGAACGACGTTGAAGTTCTGCGTCTCCCAAAAATCGAAAGTCTCAAGCGGCGATTGTGGAGAGCCAAGCGACAAAATTGAGAAACAAGCATCAAAGAGGTAGAGGAAAAGTCACACACAAACGTAGAAGATGGATGGTTGGCATCGACTCGTCGCTCATGAACTCCCTTTCTCCTCCACCATCTCTATCAATTAGCGGTACCGTCTCATCCAGACTCTCAATTTGCAGAATACAATCGGCAATCGGACGAGAAATTTAGTGTTCAGTTTCGAGCGAGGATCAAGTGATCTGCAAATGTGAATTAACTTGAAACAAATGACAAATCGATTAGTCATTGCCTCATTGGTGCTTCCTGCTTCGATTGGTCATTGGTGCCTCATTGCTTCTCAGGTACTAATGCTTCTAATTAGTAATTACTAATCGGAGTTCGTTTATATGAATTATGATCTTGAATAATCAAACTTAGATAATCATCTGTAATATGTAAATTAAAAATAGATAAGTGGACTTTATTGGTATGTGTAGTACTGTTAATACATTTGCTTAATCAATGGTTTTGTTTTGACTTTTTAAGTCAATTTGTCAATGGCCATGAACTGATTAATGTTTTTGGCAGAAGGAACTATTTGTAAGATTTATTGGAAGATAATACATTTGCTCTTTATTATGTTAAGTGTATAGTGTTGAAATCCTATGAAGATTGAAGAATCCATAAAAGATATCTTGAAAATGATTCTGTTTATTGTCTTGATATAAAAAATAGCTTCATAATGTTTTTGTTTATTGTATGTGAGATTGTGAAATAGCTTCATAATGTTTCTGATTTCATCATTCTTGTTGAGTTGTTTCTGATTTTAGCAAGTAACTATGTATAAGTTTCTATTGAATTCAACTATTTGTTTTAGTGAAATAGCCTTGTATTCTCGTTTATCTAATTTTGATTTTAGTATCTGTTGTATCTGTTTTGTATTATTTGATTTCTGACATTTTCTGTATCTGTTTGTATCAATTATACTATTTGGTATCTGTTTTTATTTTTTATGTTATCTCAATTCATCAATTCAAGAATCTGTTTGCATCTAATTTGCTACTAAAGTTTTCTCGTTTTTCATTGTAGTTTCACAACAGAAACCTATTGCAGGAGTGGAGAACAGAGAACACTGGAACCTGTTCAACAATACCAATAAATGAATCTGCATTGTGGCGCTCAGGTAATTCTATCTTTTGCTCGTGGAATACTTATAATTGGCATTGATACATTTTAATCCTGGTAGTGGCATATATAATATCAATAATGTTTTTGCTTTCGCCTCTCTCGCTCCCACATGGTTATAGACATAGACGATCAAGGGACTAAGGTCATTGAATGGATGCATATATATTTTGAATGTGATGGTAAGAGTGTAGAGATTGTTGAGGAGTTTATTTTGAGTGGATTAATAATTTAGTTGTTTAATGTGCTGATATGAATTGCGATAATGTAGTGAATATATTGGTTGAAACTTCAAAGGTGTCATACATAAAGCATACAAAGTATGTATTATGCGGCTTTAAGAAAATTGTATGTTGTATGTAAATTTTTTTATGGGGATTATTCTTTTTTTTTTTTTCACCCTGGGCATCAAATTGCTGAGGACCGGCCGTGATGGCGCCGCTCGACCGTGTCATCACCGGTGGATACCGAAAGCATCTCATTCGTGTATTCCTATCATCGAATACAAAGGTATGACCTTTATATGCTTTCATGTTTACTTATCTTATGTTTTACTTGATGATCCGTGCACATAATTCGTAAATTTTAAAAAGCTTCTGTTGTGCGTTTAATATGATTAAAAGTTTGTGTTTTTATGAAAAAACGATACGAATTCCCAACATATATATATACATCATAAATCCATTGTTCTTCCTGTATCCATTTAAAATAAACGGGGTTGAAGAAAACTCATCCCGCTTTGACCGTTTTTCAGTTTTCTCTGATGGGTTGGACTTTTTATTTCATCCCATTTTAGGTGGTTGCAGACCCACGGTGAAGATGATAATACCGAGTGACAGATGTTTCTTGGATGATGATCTTGACCACGATCATAGGATCGCGGTTATGTCAGAGGAATGGCGGGTCCCTTTGGACTCGATGCCAAAAGTACTAACAGTCATTGCAAATCGAGACCACCATCACATTTGTGGTCGCACTTACAGCCTGTATCAAGTAGAATACAACAAACTTGACTAGAATACCAAATTTTACGAACTTGTAGTAAGAAACTTGTAACACTCGTATATTAACCTAAAAATACTATGTCATCAAATATGTGATTCACATGATAATTCTACTAACATTATACAAACCTTGAAATATAATAACGGTACCCCCGATTTCGTCTTGTCACGTTTAACATCATTAGTCTATCACAAAGGTTGTATCTAATACCCGTTAGTATAGTTTCAAATTTGTACGAGCACTTCCTACTCCGTCTCCCCCGCTCCTATATTTCTTGACTTCTTATCTCCGGAACATCGAGATTGAAAATAGCTTGGTCATCGATTTCGTTGTTTAAAGATTTGATACTGAATATAAAACATCTAGCAAACCAACTTATCCATTTGCTACTAAATATAAAACATATTTAATAATACACCACAAAATATAGCAATAGAAATTGTAATCATAATCCAACATGAGTAATGCTCCAGGGGGATCAATGACACATAGTTGCGACAACAAAATCTTCAACTACTAAAGATACGAAGTCACCACTAGTATAATTAAGCCGAGAGCAACTCAACAGACTTCAAATTAATGGTACCAAAAATTTCTACCGATATATAATGTTCTAGATAACAAATGAATATATGATTGATACAACGTGCTCCAGTTCATACGTGATTAAGTCAATAAAATGAATTTATGGTATAGAAATATCATGTGTGAGTAATTATACATCATAAAAGGTTTAGCAGCTCACCTGGACGCTTGTTGTAATTCTAAGTTAGCTATTCGAGGAAATAATCGACTACAAGCTGCTATAAAATGTTACCAGTCAACTAGAATGATCTTAGGTATTATAAAATAATATTTACATATAAACTAATAGGGCTATGCTACTAATAAAGACCTTAAAACATAAATTAACTTATGGTTGTCTTATAGGGTCATCGTAGGTACGCCAAAATTGTCATGGTCGTGCCCCTCCTGGCTTGCGTTCCCTAGTTCGGCCATCTTGGTGGCATGCCATCAAACCCAGGTCATGCCCGATAATCGATCGCGACTGTGCTCCTTATTCGGCCATGCTTCTCACCCGAGAACAACTCACAACTAACTTAGATGTTTCACACTATAAATTGCATAATAATACTTTACGGAAATACAATCAAATCAAAATTTTCATAAATAAATAAACTATCATTCCAATTCAACCCTCTTTGTTTTACACCACCAACAAAGTGTGTTAAATCACGAAACCATGGATTAGTGTTCTATCACCGTATACATGTGAATGTTCTAAAGTGTAACATCCCAAAATTTGACCTCGTACATGGATTTATATTATTGGATATATAATTTAAAATATTGCGTTGGTCGAACAACATCCCGATTAGTGGATTTATACGTGTCGGGATTAAGTAATGTGGCACTGGGTTATAACTTTAGTGGAATAATTATATATATGAGATCACAGGATTAAATGGAGTTACTTGACATTAATAGTTAAAATACGACATCGGGTTCGAATATTTGGGTGTCGGGTTACTAAAAGCGGAAAGAATATATATATATATATATATATATATATATATATATATATATATATATATATATGGCTTCATTTGAAACCTTGCTTCCTTCCCTTGCCAAATATAGAAGTTGAAAGTGTGTGTGTGTGTGTGTGTGTGTGCGCATTGTGGTGTGGCTGAAACAAGCAGGAGGCCTTTCAAAGACTGATTTCAATTGCTAAAGTTATGAATTTATCACCAATTCCATCACTTCTTTGAGTTCTTGAGCTAAAGGTAAAGAAACATTATATTGGTAAGCTTAATTCGAGATATATATTGCTAAAAGTGAGGAATTTGCCTGAGGCCTGTAGGTTTTAGTTATATATGATTTTTGTGCATTTTTTCTGCTGAAAGTAGAGTTGTTGGGGTATTACACCCCTGGAACGACCATTAACAACGAACAGAGCAGAACCAGTTGCCTTGGCGGCGAGGGTTGATGTAACATCCCCGTAATTAAGGTAATAACTAAATTAGTTAAATCCTAAATGAATTACTATTTATGTTTTAATTATAATTATTACAGAAATGTTAACAATTTGAGCCTTATGCTTTAAGCTTTGTGAGCTACAATTCATACAAACATGTACAACACATAAAAGCATTTGGTACAATCATCTTAAGATTATATGTAAATGTAATTAATAGAAATGCAAGGAATAAAGATATTGGGGGCCAAAAATCAGGAATATGGAACTAGAAGGGGGTTAATGGAAAGTTTTGACCAATTAGGGGTCACAAAGACCCCTAATCGTGGCCCTCCCCTTCACCTCATTTCACTCTTCACAATTCCTGCACATATTAGAGAGAAAAAGGAGCCTATGTTTGGAAAGGAAGTTCTGCCAAAATTGCTAGGAAATTGAAGAGTTTGAGCAGCCAAATACAATTAAACACAAGGTAATTATTCATATATTTTGTGTGTAGGTGTTTCACCTTCATCATCCTCCCTATGGCAATAGAAACTTGTGATGAAATGGAGGTGGATAGAAAGGTTGATAATTCAAAGAGTTTCAATTCCAATTGACAAGTTATTAGTGTTTCTGAAATTATAAACACAAGAAACCATAGAAAACCATGAAAATTGGTTTTGGTTGAAATAGGTTGATAAAGAGATAAATTGATGATGATTTTGAATGATTCAAACATGTGTTTGTGTTAGAATAAGCTTATAAAAGACGCTAGTTCAATGTTTAGGTTAGCTAAAAAATCGAGTTGGGTTGGAAAGTTACGAGCATGGGCATTAAAATTTATGTTCTAGGTGCAGACCAGGGCGACTCGGCGAGTCACCCTCTTTGACTCGCCGAGTCAATGCATGTTGTGTCCAAAATTCGATTATAGAATGTTTTGACTCATCGAGTCGATCCCCTATGCACCCAAAAAACTTGTTTTAAGCCCTATAATGATAACATAACATTATGTAATCATCTTATACTTATAGAATACATAAATTAACATCAAATATCATTGAAAAGTCTATAAAACTCAATGATAGGTACAACGATGTTGGTATAAATCATAATTTCAAACTGAAAGCACATAAACGCCCCAATTGATTCCCAAAACCTTATGATATGCTACAATAAGCTTATATAATACTTCGAATATCATTGTTGATAGGTTTGGACTCGAAAAGAATCAGTTCCGGATTGAGTAGCTAAGGGTGAAGTTAAGCTCTACGAGGCATTTCGGCGACTTATTACTCAAAGGCTATCCTTAGCCTATTATTGTGAATTCTAGTATTGATATGTGTGTTGCATACATATTTACGTATTTACTTTTAATTAGGAAACTAACTTGGACTAAGTAAACCCAATCTAGTAATTAGGGCTATAATCAGTGTACTTAAAAATAAATTAATCTGCCAAAAATAAGTAAATCACGTACCAACCTGAAAACCCTAAACCTAATCAATTTGTAAGCTCACACAATAACCCTAGCCGGTCGTGGTTCAAGTATCGTGGGAGGAGACCAAAAGTAAACCAAGTAATCATTCACAGGTTCTGCAAATCGAGGTAGCCAAACTCTTTTAATATCATGTTTTCGTTATTTAGTTTATATGGCGTTGATGTTATTGAAAAATCTGAAACAACCATAGTAAAAACAAAATAAGAACAACCAACTTGATATTAGGGTTTGAGAGGCGGTGATGGTGGTGGTTTCATGATCGGCGGCGCTGCACCAGGGACGGCGCAATGGCCCTGGTCAGCCGCGATGTATGAGCACCGAGATAGAGGATGAGCGTGTGTTAGCCAAGAGACGAGCAGCGGGGGCGTTGTGGTGTTGTGCAGCGGTGGCGGCGGTGCTAGGGTTAGGCCGCTGCCATTGTGGTGTGCAAGAGCGAGAGATGAAGTGTGAACGAGGGATGATGGAGAGGAGAGTAGAGAGGATTCGAGGTTGTTGGTGATCACCGGTAAGTGGGGGCGGCGGTTGCTGGAGGGACAGAGAGCAGAAAGCAGAGGGTAGAGAGAAAGAAGAGAGAGTGGGAGTGAACGTGTGTGTAGGTGTCGAGAATTTAGGGAAGAAGGGGGATCCGACCCGTTGTCTTTAACCCGACCCGAAACCTAAATATAATTAAATAAATGCATATATTTAATGAATGTTAATTTAGTTTTATACTTTAATTATTGTACATCATTATTCTTCATTAACCAATAATTAGTTTTAAATTTATTTAATAAACCTAAAATATATAGTTGGAACAAATATGAATAAATAAAGTAACAATTGATATTATAATTAAAATAATTAGAACCCAACTTCAGGTTAACATGTTATTAATTAATTAATTATTCACTCACCATTTATATTTACGATTATTATCAATTATATGTTATTGTTAGTTATTAAAAGTTTAATTAGATAAATTCGGACCATAACCCGAAATGGAATGAATATTAATTCACGGCTTATTATTTATTTAAGGTTCACTTATAAGTTAAATTAAATATTTCTTTGAAATTAAAATGGAGACAATGAAGCTATATACATTTGACTATTAAGTTAACGGTACAGAAAATTATATAATTAATTATTAGAACACCGATTCAATTAATAATGATTAATGAAACATTTTATGTTGAACCAACAATAATGACGAACCGACTTAATAATATTGAATACTAATTACGTGTTAAATGAAATAGTGAGATTGGGTAGCTAGAAGACCAACACAGCTAAGTTCTAATTAAAGTCCGTTCTTATAGATCGGATTGATTCGCAGCGGATTTAGTGGTCATCGTGATTTTTGCTAAGCTGCTATTAAGGTACGGATTCCGTACTTCTTTCAGCATTACTCTTGAGTTGTTCAATGTGTGACTTGAATGCTAATATTGACAGTTGAATTTTGATATCTCTCGTGTCAATTTCTTTTTTAAAAGCAAATATTATTTTTAAATGCTCGTAAAACATATGCCAAAAACATATTTTGGAAACAGTTACTTTCATAGTTTATTGTGGATGTTGATATTGCGTTGTGAAATGTGGCCTTTTTTGTGTTGAAATGATTATTAACTTCGAGATATATATTCGGGCCTTTTATTATGCTTGAACCCTAGATAGTAGATAGGAGATAGAATTACCGAGTGAACTACTTGTGCAGGTACCACAGGGATGCCATTGGGGCGGAGTCAACTTCATACTATAACAATACCTTACATAGCATGGTATGTGGGGCGGAGTCAAATTCATCATACAATGGATCGACTCGTGGCGAAAGAACATAACAACTATTATTCTCCAACAGTGTTTGGTACAACTTATTCAATGGAAATACATGATACATAATTTATAAATTAAAACATTGACAAATTCTTCATAGACTTTCTCTTTTCCTTTGCCATTAGAGGTTCCTTCCTCAGTACCTGAGTATAAACATGTAAGGGTGAGCGACAACGCCCAGCAAGTACTAATCACCCTGGGTGGAATAATGTGTTTCAAAAATAATTTATAACTGGTAAGAAAATGTATAAAAATAACATTTTTGTAAAAATATATTTTCCGTGAAATTAATACAGCGGCCTGCAACTGAAAGCTGTGAAGAAACCATGATACAAGGGATATTGATTTCTTCATTTCATACCCGAGTTAAATGGGTATGTTTGTGAATGAAATTAATTATTATTATTTTCATAAAAAAACTTTCCATCCTTTATCATTATATAATTTACTGGTATGTTATTACCCAGATAAATCACAGAGAAATATCTTTCGTGCCATCTCAAAAGGCTTCACCATTTTGGTGTCAATATGTTGCCGTCTCAAAAGGCTATATCATTTTTATAATATTATCAGTGTCTTTACGTTGATATTCACGAAGTCATACCAACAACTATTATGCATATTCTAAAGATATGTAACTTTAAATATTTAAATAACGTCACAATTTCAATATCATAAGAATTACTGAATCATATCATAAATCATATAAACATCACAGAGTCAAATATAATGATTCAGCATCATGAATAGAATAATAGGCTCAAAGTGGAAGTGATTGGAAACTTACCATAGTCCAGAAACAGTTATAAGAATTTCTTCAGAGAGAAGTAGAAAATTATCTAATATATGACTCTTTGTTTAATAGTGATATTTATGAGTATTGGTACGATTTTCATTCGAATGAAATGCGTCAATTTATAGCCTCAATATTTTGACAGTAAACGTAATTCGCGCATATATTGACAATTACTGACGCTCATGTCAGTCTATAATTCCACCGACGCTTCAATTGTGAATTCTCTTTTCATGTGCATTATATGCACATTTATATTATATACCCTTAATCTATCATATATTTACATATAACCCCCCTCGTCTATCATAAATATTTATTTAGCATCTTTTTATAATTATTATCATTATATGTATAATTCAATACGGTTTAATAATTACCTGTAATTGCTCGATGAATTTTCGGGATGTTACATCATGTACCACTTAAGAAAATTTCGTCCTCGAAATTTAGATTTTGAACAAATTTGGATAACGTTTTCTCATGTCAGCTTCTGGTTCCCAAGTGGCTTCTGACCCTTTATGATGCTTTCATTGGACTTTTACAATCAGGATTTCTTTGTTTCGTAACACTTTGATATTCTTATCAAGGATAGCTTTAGGTTCTTCCACGTATGCTAGCTTTTCGTTTACTTGTACATCTTTATATGTAACCTTTTTCACTTCATCGAACAAACACTTACGAAGATTTGACACGTGAAACGCATTATGCAGGTTCATAGTTCTGGGGGTAAATCTAGACGATAAGCCACATTGCCAATTCGCTCCGTGATTGCAAATGGCCCAATAAACCTAGGACTCAGCTTCCCTCTTTTTCTAAATCTTACAATTCCTTTCTAAGGGGATACCCTCAAGAAAACGTGATCGCCTGGGTGGAACACTACTGTTCTCCTTTTCTTATCAGCATAACTCTTTTGACGACTCTGAGCTGTTTTCAAACGTTCTCTAATTTGGCCTACATTGGTTGTTATTTCTTGTATTAACTCGAGACCCAATTGTCTTCTTTCTCCAACCTCATACGCGCACAATGGTGTACGACACTTTCGTCCATATAATGCTTCATATGGTGCTGCTTGTATGCTGGAATGATAACTATTAATATAAGCGAATTCAACCAATGACAGATGTTCATCCCAATTCCCTCCAAAATCTATTAGGCAAGTTCGCAACTTATCTTCCAATGTTTGAATTGTGCGTTCACTTTGTCCATCTGTTTGAGGATGGTAAGCAGTGCTCATTTTTATCTGGGTATCTAACTCTCGTTGAAAACTCCTCCAGAACTTTGAGGTGAATCGACTGTCACGATCTGACACTATGGATACTGGTACCCCATGTAAGGATACAATCTCCATTATGTATATTCGTGCTAGTTTGTCTAACGGAAATGTTTCTTTAATGTGTAGAAAGTGGGCTAACTTGGTTAGACGGTCAACTATCACCCATATGGCATCATGTCCTTTCTGGGTTTTCGGAAGCTTAGTCACAAAGTCGATTGTGATGTGATCCCATTTCCACTCTGGAATTTCGAGCGGTTGTAAGTCTCCATAAGGCTTTTGATGTTCAGCTTTAACCTGTTGACAAGTTAAACACTTTTCTACCCACTTTCCAACATCTCTTTTCATTGCTGGCCACCAATAGTTATTTTTCAAATCTCTATACATTTTCACACTGCCCGGATGTACTGAATACTTTGTATTGTGTGCTTCAGCCAATACATGATTTCGTAGTCCTCCTATTGCTGGAATCCAAACTCTTCCTCTCAGCATAATATCCCTCTCCCGTCCATGTTTAGCTGCTTCTCATACCCTTTTATTCTTTCTGCACATTGTTTACTTTCTTTGAGGACTTCCTGTTGTTTCTCTTTGACTTGATCTAGGAAATCAGGACGTACTTCCATGATACACAACTTGACCATTGTAGCTCTTCCACTTGTTTTTCGACTTAGCGCATCAACTACTATATTTGCTTTTCCTGGATGGTATAATATTATAGAGTCGTAATCTTTTAGTAATTCCAACCATCTCCTTTGTCTCATATTCAATTCCTTCTGAGTGAATATGTATTTCAAGCTTTTGTGGTCTGTATAAATTTCACATTTTTTTCCGTACAAATAGTGACGCCATAATTTTAATGCAAACACCACAGCTGCCAACTCTAGATCATGTGTTGGGTATTTTCTCTCATGTACTTTGAGTTGTCGGGATGCGTAAGCTATCACTTTGCCATGTTGCATCAAAACACATCCTAATCCATTTAGGGATGCATCACTATACACGAAAAATCCACCTCTTCCATCCGATAGAGATAAAATAGGCACACTCACCAACTTCTTCTTTAACATCTGAAATGCTTCCTCTCTTGCTTCATTCCATTCATACTTAGCACTCTTTCGTGTTAATGTTGTAAGTGGTGCGGCAATCTTGGAGAAGTCTTGTATGAATCTTCTATAGTAACCTGCCAAGCCTAGAAAACTACGAACTTCTGTTGGAGTTCGCGGTTTTTCCCATTTGGTTATTGTTTCTACCTTTCCAGGATCAACTTTAATACCTTCATGACTTACTACATGTCCCAAAAATTGCACCTCTTTCTACCAAAATTCACATTTTGAGAACTTTGCATAAAGTTTTTCTTTCTATAAAAGTTCCAATATTATTCTGAGATGTCGGAATGCTCTTCTTCAGATTTGGAATAAATGAGAATATCATCTATAAAGACGATCACAAACTTATCCAAATAAGGTTTACAGACTCGGTTCATCAAGTCCATAAAAGCTGCAGGTGCATTGGTCAAACCAAATGACATAACTAAAAATTCATAATGTCCATACCTTGTCCTAAATGTCGTTTTTGGTATTTCAGATTCTTTGACTTTCAATTGATGATACCCTGACCTTAGATCAATCTTTGAAAAATGGCTAACTCCTTGAAGTTGATAAAAAAGGTCATTAATTCTTGGGAGTGGATACTTGTTTTTGATAGTGACTTTATTCAATTCCCTATAATCAATGCACAACCTCATTGACACATCCTTTTCCTTTACAAATAGTACTGGAGCTCCCCAAGGTGAGACACTTGACCTAATGAATCCTTTATCTAATAGCTCTTGGAGTTGGTTTTTCAATTCATTCATTTCCATAGGGGCCAATCGATATGGGGCTTTGGATAGAGGGGTTGTTCGAGGTACTAAATCAATGACAAACTCCATTTGCCGATCAGGAGGTAACCCAGGTAAATATTCTGGAAACACTTCAGGAAAATCTCGAACAACGAGAATGTCATTGAGATTTGAGCATTTCTTACCCTTCTCAATAACATGAGCCAAGTAAGCTATGCATCTTTTACGAAGACATTTTCGGGCTTGAATTGAGGTTAGAAAGTTAGATGACGCCGTGTTTTGTTCTCCCCGGAAAATTACTTCTTTTCCTTTAGGTGTGTAAAATTTAACAGACTTGGTCTTGCAAAGAATTGATGCATTATTTTTGGATATCCAATTCATGCCAATGATAATATCAAATTCTCCTAACAGCATTGGAATTAGGTCAATAGGTAACTTATTCTTTTCGACTTCTATTTCACAGTCAGGACACCATTTATTCAAGTATATTCGTTCATTGTTGGCTATTTCTACTTCTATCCCTATGTTCATATGCACAACAGGTAATGATAATGTCTCACATAGACGATGGGATATGAATGATCTAGATGTGCCCGAATCGAACAATACTTTAGCGCAAGCTGAGTTGATTATGAGTGTACATGAGACAACATCATTGATTTCTCTAGCCTTCTGTGCAGTTATCTGAAATGCCCTTCCAGTGGTCTTGTTTGAAGTTTGATTTTCTTTCACAGTGGTGGTCCCTCTAGGTGTTTTCTTTGTTGCTCCCCCTTTTGTGTCAGTTCGTTGGGGACAGTCAGGTGCTAAATGGTTAGGATCTTGACAAATAAAACACCTACGATTTTTCACAAGACAGTCGTGGGTTTTAAGACCCATTCTTCCACACGTAAAACAAGCACCTGTATTTGCCAGACATGGCTTGTCACCATGAAACTTCCCGCAATTATCACAAGTTTTTCCCTTTTTGTCAATGCCGTATCGGTTACCCGAACCTGCATTATGGGATTGAAATGCATTGTTCTCACAAGTCTTTCCTTTAAACTTCTTGTTTTCTGGATGGCGTGCTTTCTCTTCCTCCCATTTCCTCTTGTCAACCCTTCCTTCGTCTTTCTTTCTTCATACTCTCTCTCAGCCACCAATGGTGCTTCTACTGCTTCACGATAAGTTCTTGGTTGAGTCATTGCTGTCGGCTCCCTGATGATGGTTTATAATCCGACAACAAACCTATTTGCTTTTAGCATTTCAGTGGCTACCAGGTAGGTAGCAAAGCGAGACATTTCAGTGAATCTATTGGCATACTCCGTAATAGTTTGAGTGCCTTGTTTCAGGTTCAGAAATTGTTTTTCATGAGCATCTAGCAGACCTTGAGAACAATATTCATCAAGAAAGTACCTCTTAAATTCTTCCCACGTGACATTCTCTATGTCTCACATAGCAATAGTTTCCATTAATATTTCCCACAAATGGATGGCTGTTCCTCGCAACATCATGGTGGCATAAACCACTTTCCTATTATCCCCACACCTGCTTATGCGAAAGATGTTCTCCATTACTTTTATCCAGTTAGTCGATTTAATTGGATCAACTTCTCCATTAAATTATGGAGGATTAGCACTTACAAATTCCTTGTATGTGCACTCTCTTTTTCCCGTAGGATTATTGGGTCTTTGACGACACCCTTGTTCTTCTAGTATACCAGGGACGACAGCCCGTTACATCCGAGCAAATTCTTGGGATAGGTTTGGTTCTGATTCGTTGTTAGTGACCCGAGGCCTGGTCCTTGGTCTACCTCTTCGGCCTGCTGCTGGTGGGGTGATCATAGGGATTGGAAAGGAGACTCCTCTCTTCTAGACGGTGCCATTGTCTGAAATTTTATTTTTTTATTAGAATACTTTAACATCGTATTCTAAGTTAGTAATTAATTACTATAGTCAAATTGAGCATTATATACTTGATCACAATAATTATTTTACCTACAATTTTTTTTTATTTTACAATCGTTTATTCCTTTCATAGTGAATTTCTTATTCATAGAAGAAGTACATAAATTGGGAGATGATCCTCCGTTAGGTCCAGGGGGTGGCGGCTGATATCTTATTGGTTGTTGTCCATAGAACATCATCCTTAGGCGTGCATTGTCTATGTCTAAAGCATTTGCCCTTGCTCGTTCTGCCTGCAATTGTTGTCTAACTTCTTGTAGCTCGTGTCTGAGTATGATTATCTCTTCATGTGAATGTTCATTCTCTTCTATTAAGGCATCTATTTGCTCTATCCTATGTTCCATCATTGCCTCGAGATCCTAATTTTGCACACGTCTCAAAGCTATTTCTACCACCATTGAATTGAATTCCGGTAGGCACAATGTTCTAGTTCCGACGGTTGTTTCGTCATCCGTTAGTCCTGCTTTTGGTTCATGTTCTTCATTTTCTTCTGGAGATGGTGGTGGTGCTAAGACAGGGGCATCCCAGTTTTCTGCTTCCCATGGAAAAGGCACTTGAAAGTTCCTAGGATGTTTCTCGTCATCATCTTCAATCTCTATTTCGACCTCTACGAATTGGGCGTCTTGCATAAGATTATTGAGGTTTTCTTCTGGGGCATCTTCTTCAGGATTCTCTTCATGGTTTTCTTCAGGTTCTTCTACCGGGTCTTCTTCAGGATCTTCCTCCATATATTCTTCCGGATTTTCTTCTGGATCTTCCTCCGGGTCTTCCTCTGATCTTCCTCCATTGGAGTATTATTATTTATGGGGTCTCTTAATGGTTGGGGTTCTTGAAAGTTATCGGATGTTTCTTCCACCCACCCAGCATTTGATGCTTCTCCTTTAGACGAATCGTTACCATTTGCCATCTGTAATATATATATATATATATATATATATATATATATATATATATATATATATATATATATATATATATATATATATATATATATCTTTGCTTAAAATCATAAAAATATTTCTTAATTTTTTTACTCCATTTACATTCTAAAATTACACATTTTTTTACCCCTTAACGGTCGAGAATATAGCCGTTCAACGGCTATATCTCTTCTCTTCCTCTATGAATTCATCATAATCTTACCATTTCTTTACACCATCTCTAAAGTTCTCTATATTCCAATATTACCACATTCTCCCATAAATTCCTAGATGGTTAAACTCATTCCTTTGTTTGCAATCATACACATTCCGGTGATGATCTATCTACATTCACTTCTTGAATCTGAAGAGAGACCGCCATTTTATTTTCTTGCTACCATCATTATGGTACTACTTCCCATATCCATGGCTACGGAGTGGTACTGACTTTAATACTGTAATACATATGTAATGTAATAATACCATAAAATTATTTTTTGGTGAATTTATTATTAAAGTTTATCGTATGTTTATTTTAGAAATTTAAGTTTAGGTTCTAATTTAGATACCTAATTCTCTTAAACTAAACTCTCTTATACCAAATGTGACACCCCTCACTTTCCATACTATAACAATACCTTATATAGCATGGTATGTGGGGCGGAGTCAAATTCATCATACAATGGATCGACTCGTGGCGAAAGAACATAACAACTATTATTCTCCAACAATTTTGGTACAACTTATTCAATTAAAATACATGATACATAATTTAGAAATTAAAACATTGACAAATTATTCATAAACTTTCTCTTTTCCTTTGCCATTGGAGGTTCCTTCCTCAGTACCTGAGTATAAACATGTAAGGGTGAACGACAACGCCCATCAAGTATTAATCACCCTGGGTGGAATAATGTGTTTCAACAATAATTTATAACTGCTAAGAAAATGTATAAAAATAACATTTTTGTAAAATATATTTTCCGTGAAATTAATACAGCGGTCTGCAACTGAAAGCTGTGAAGAAACCATGATACAAGGGATATTGATTTCTTCATTTCATACCCGAGTTAAACAGTTATAAGAATTTCGTAAGAGAGAAGTAGAAAATTACTCAAAATATGACTCTTTGTTTAATAGTGATATTTATGAGTATTGGTACGATTTTCATTCGAATGAAATGCGTCAATTTATAGCCTCAATATTTCGACCGTAAACGTAATTTGCGCATATATTGACAAAAACTGACGCTCATGTCAGTCTATAATTCCACTGACGCTTCAATTGTGAATTCTCTTTTCATGTGCATTAAATGCACATTCATATTATATACCCTTAATCTATTAAATATTTACATATAACCCCCCTCGTTTATCATAAATATTTATTTAGCACCTTTTAATAATTATCATCATTATATGTATAATTCGATACGGTTTAATAATTACCTGCTAATTGCTCGATAAATTTTTGGGATGTTACAATAATCAGTAGCCAGTTATTGTATGATAGTTCCGTTTGAGTTTGATTATCTGTATTAGACATATGAGTTCACTCCAAAGACATTTGTATTGAAATTTTAATTAATAGTGATTTGTGTAATCCCCTGACATAAGTATTATGGAATATCATTCGATAATGTCACTTATGATATTACGTTGACGTGGCTTTTATGTGTAAAGAGAGGGTTTTACATAAAGGGAGATGAACACGATATACACACATCAAAATATAAAGGAAGTTTTCTAAACCCATCCCAAAAACTATGCGCCAATGTGAGTATATACCAAAAGATGATATGTCAAACTAGACGCCTCCAAATGAATCTCAATAACGCAAAACAGATGGACCCTTTACCTTATGGTAAATAACTAAAGGATCAATAATGATGTTGAGTGAGTTACTAGAGTAGATATAAACACAATGAACAAGTATGTTATCACCACCAACAACAATATAAATGAATGCTCAATTTAGACTTAGAGTTACTCTACAATTATTTGACTCAATTTATACTTAGAGTTAGTTAACAATTTATTGGCTCAACTTAGAGTAAGTCCATAGTTTATTGGTTCAATTTAGACATAGAACTAGTCTACAAGTTATTTACTCAATTTAGACTTAGAGTTAGTCCACAATTTCCTTGGATATCCTAGCGAGAGGAAACAAAATCTCTACAGTAAAATGAGGTCCAAAGTGCTTAGGAAGTAACACACACACACACACACACATAACTCATGTCTCAATACCAAATGAGATACGCATGCAATGATATAAGAATTGAGAATCAACATGCATGCAATGATACAACAATAACACAGGAGTAAAATTATAAAATACTAATACTAGAAGTCACAGTGGTTTATATAACCAGATCTCGGTTCGTCACATGGAACCGGAGTGGCCAAATCTAAGATAAACCTCTTCTAATAGGTCTTGATCCTTCCAGTTACCTTTAACAAGTATTTATTGGTCGTATATAAGTCTCAATCTATTGATTAACTTCCAATGACTCACGAACAAGGTTTCAAACCTTAAAACAAAAGTTCTGAGTCATACCGATAGCTAATTAAGACTGAATTCAAGATTCGACTTTGGGACTCTTTAGACTCTCCCATTATAAATGAAAAACAACAATTGAATTACTATATTGAGCATTAATGCTCTACTCAACTTTCGAAATCTAACCAGCGTCGACGAACATAAGGGCTGGCGCTAAGTTGACGCCCCTACGTCCCCATCAATGTCGACAGACGCAAGAGTGTTCATGTTGACACCAGAGGGTTTGAGTCGAGGCTTGGTCGATGCCCATGCGTCTTGACTATTGTCCGCCAAGCAAAAGACCAACGTCCAAACCTTCAAGCCAGCGTCGACCGGCCCAATGTTGACGTCAGGCGCATGTCCGCACCTATAATGTGCGACTTCAATGCACAACAACCCATTTACAATTTTATCGACAACCAACAAATATCATTGCTTCCAATACATAAAAAAACATCTTTGGGTTGTTTTTGGCATCCAAAACACATTATAACAACCCCATTTGATCCTTTAATCATCAAGTACTCATTTGAGCTCTAGTTTAGGGTTTAGCTCAAAATCAACAAACCCAACATAATTACTTACATATTAATGGTTCATACACAACTACAAACAATATAAAACAACCTCTTAATGGTTCAACACAAATCCATTTGGGTTTCTTATTCCAAAAAGAAATGGAAAAACACAAGAACGAATATGGTGGAGAAGATGAAGAGAAATTTATACCTTTAATGAAGCCTCCACGATATGATTTTCAAGAATCTTCTCCCTAGTTAAATACCAAACTCAAGCCCTAAGGTTTCTCTCTCTTCTTTTTTTCTATTTTGAGACCAAATATGTGAAGTGTGTGTGTGTGTGTGTGTGTGTGTGTAGCTGGACGAATTTTTAGGGAGAAAAGGTGTAAGGGTTTTGGCTTTGACAACCCAACCCCTAAACTTTCATCATTTAAGTCTAACCCCAACCTACAATTCCATCTTTCATCATAACTTCATTGCTATTATTAGTCATTTACTAAACCTGTAATATCCAATATATAATTACTTTTATCACTTCAAATTGTATCATTTCCGAATAGTTTCATCAATTAATACATATTAAGGATAATATTATTATTTAGAGAAAATTTCGCAAAAAACCATCAAACTATAAGTTTTTTTCCCGATTAAGTCCCTTAATCAATTTTTTTGTCTGATAAGTCCCTTAACTAAATAAATATCACGAATTTGGTGTTTTTTTCAAGAAAAGTTACCTGTGACCTGTTGAGCGGGTTGCAATTGCTGACGTAGATTTTATAAATCTATGATTTTTTTTCGATTAAGTCTCCCAACTAAATTAATTTGTCTTATAAATCCCTTAACTAAATTATTTTGTCTTATAAATCCCTCAACTAATTTTTTTTTTGCAACATAAATCCCTTTTATTGATAAAACTCATGTTATTTGTTGTTTTATCAATTTAAGTGATTGTTCAATTGAAAAAAAAATTGTTTTCAAACCAACTTATTCTGGCCACTGATTATTTAAACCATTCGAGAGTTAAGTCAAAACTCTAATTTCCAGCCGGTTTAGGGATTCAATTGAATGCCTGGAACCCCTCTAACATACTATAACATTTAAGCGAAACATTAGCACCAAATTTACACCACATAACAATAGTTCAATCATAACTTACTTGATTATTAAAGTTGCAGATTTAATGGTTTGTGTCCAATTAATTGCCGATCGCCAGTTGTTATTGTTTTCCTTTTCATCTTGCTACTCTAGAAATGTGTGCACACACACACGGTATGATGAAACTAGTTTCCAACTTATGAAGGAGTTGAACTACTTGCTCAATAGTTATACGTTACAGAAGCATGTTTGTGTTTAATACTTTATACTCGTTCAGGTAACTTACTTTTGAATAGTTATTTTGTTATACTCCAAACTCATCAACAACTTTTAAAATGTAATACTTTTATAATACCAAGCTTCTAAACTCGTTTACACGTAATTGTCTGACTGCAATACTACCTATCAAGATATCTGACACATAGTAACTGGTCCAAATCATATTTAATTGAATATTCAATCAAATAAGAAAATTCCACATACCATTTCTATTTTAGGATTCTTTCAAAACTAGTTCTAAACACGTTGTAAACATGCAAAAATTTTACCGAAACATTACCAAGGCATTTACATGTCAAATCCAAGTTCAAAAACAACTTTCTTTAACAAGACTATGTTTTCAAATACACAAAAGTCAACTCATTTAATACCTTTGCTCAAACCCTAATCAAGTCGCATGGATTCTATGTTCGTATTTGCTCTGAATTTAGAGTCCAGCCTGCTACATTAACAAGTGTTGGCACATGTCCAATCGTGAACTCAAACTTTTCAAGAATCCTAGCTCAAAACATCCAAAGTTTAAGAACTTTACCTTAGAATTGCCATTGCTATCACTTTATTTGAGATGCATTCCACAAAGTTTAGCTTAATTGATTTAGATTTTGAAATTGAGATGATTACGATGGTTTCCGATATGCTAATAACTAAGTGTTTTTTACCCGGGCGTTGCCGCATGACTAACCATTAATTAACTAATTCATTATTTTTGGTGTTTATAAAATGAAAATAAACAATTACAGTGTCATACAAATAAAATCTAACTAAAAGTTAATATATTTTTCATTTCTTAACCTGAAACAATAACAGTATCAGTCTACTCGTGGGAATCGGGTTGTGTTTTGGGTTGTCGTGTTCGTGTTAATATCGTGTTGACCCAATTTTGACCCATTTATTTTTGTGTCGTGTTAAGTCATATAAAATTTTCTTGTGTCGATCTGCAGCTTAACCCAATTAGCTTTTCTAGTTTTCGGTTTTCAAAGTTGATATTCGTTTTTGAATATGATTTTTGGTTTTTGGCTTCAATATTCAATTTAGTATGTATTCAGTTATTTGCTTAATTTGATTTTTTAAAAATAGACTTAAAATTACAAAACCCAAATAACAATTAAATAATACATTGGACTAAAACACATTAATTATTATTTATTTTCCAACAATAATATAGATTCAATTTTGATTTTTTTTAGTTTTATAATTATTTTTAAAACACTTATACGGGATGATTTTGGGTAACCCGGGTTGTCATAATCCGACCCAAAAAATTTGTGTCGCTTTTGTGTCTACCCATTTTCAACCCGGTTCGGGTTTAAGTGTCGTGTTTTCGGGTCATGTCATAATTTGTCACCCTTAAGTATCACAATATCACATTAGATTCCTTACAAAGTAAATGATACTCCCTCTGTCCCAAATTAAGTGTCCACGTTTCTTTTTTAATGTCCCAAAATAAATGTTCACGTCGATAAATAGACATGTATACAAATGAATCTGATTATACTCTTAATTATGTGGTCTAAAAGTTAACCAAGTAATTATTTATTAAAGTTTATTATATAATTTAGTGTGTGTGTGTCTATATATATATATAAAAGTGAAATAACTAATATAATTTATTATAATATAAAAGAATCAAAATAATAATTATGTATTATGATCTACCACATGGATAAAAAATAGTAATTTTATAATTAAAAGAAAACTTGGATAAAATCAAAGTTCAAAAATGTATGTAGTGATAATCTCTAGATTTGGAAATGTCAAAAGAAAAAACTTATTGTATCTAAAGAGACACGAAATTAAATTTGAAGGAACTTAAAGTTAATTTATACTATATAATGGTTGAATGGTCGATATGTGTTATGGTGTTTAAAGCAAACTAAAGGTATGTGTAACATCCCGTTTTGGGAACTTATTACGTGGAATTTTCTTAATGGATATTTAATTTATTAATATTATGTTGGACCAATAACCTATTAGTGGATTTATAGGTGTCGGGATTGAGATATACGTGGCACCGGATTGTTATTTTAGTGGATTAATTGTAATTAGAGTAAATTACAGAAATGGTCCCTGTGGTTTGTTCAAAATTATTGAAACGGTCCCTCAACTTCTAAAGTTGCAGTGACGGTCCCTCAAACCACATTTTACTTGCAGAATTGGTCCTTCTATTTCTAAATTTTTTAAAAATGACGATTTTACCCTTCTTTCAATTACAAGTTTGGTAATTTCAATTTTGGTCCATTTTCTTAATTTTACATTTTTGGTTTTATATTTTATATTTGAAATATTAATTTAATAAATTATGTTTTGATTAATTGTTAATTATATTATTATTATTCTCATTATTATTATTATTATTATCATCATCATCATCATCAATTGTACCTATTTATTTTGTAAAATAAATCTATATTTCTTTACTAAAATTATTTTTATTTATATACTTAATTAGTCAAGTTATCCATCTTTTTATGTATTCAATTTATTTATTAAAGTTATATTTATTTATATTTTATTGCTTAAAATATTTGTATAATTTTATTATTTATACTTTCTATCAAACTATTTCATTACGTTAATAAATTTTGAATTTATGTAAATTTAGATTTAAATTTACTAATTCATTACGTTTTGATTTAAGTTTATGTTACATTAATATGTTTTTATTTAAATTTATTATTTTATTTGTTTGGATTTAAATATTTTGTTATGTCAGTACGTTTGGATTTAAGTTTATTATTTTATTTGGTTGGTTTAAAAAAATGTCTTAAAAGTTATTAAATTACTAATATATATTAAAAATAAATAATTTTACAAATCATTTTATAAATAAACAAATAATACATTTTTTTAATCAGATTTATAGATAAAGTACATATAAGATATAATTTGAATGTAGATTTAAACTTTATCTATTTATTATTATTTAAAGACGTAAGAAATAAGATATTGTATTTATATTTTATATTTATTAATTATTATAGATATTAGAAATAATGAATTATAATTATATTTTAGTTTATTTTATTTACAATAATATATTTTGTTACGTTAATACGTTTTGATTTAATTTTTGTATTTTATTTTTCTAATTTTATTATTTTGTTATGCCAATATGTTTTGATTTTAATATAGTATTTGAATCTTTTTGATTTATAAGTTTATACATTAAATGTTTTATTCTTTTTTACTTAAATATTTTAATTTTCACTTAAGTATTAACGTAGCAACATTTTAAATCAAAACAAATAAAATAATAAATCGAAATCAAAACGTATTGGCATAAAAAAATATTGTATTCCAAACAAATAAAA
This sequence comes from Centrapalus pauciflorus, assembly GCA_020465985.1. Taxonomy (NCBI): domain Eukaryota; kingdom Viridiplantae; phylum Streptophyta; class Magnoliopsida; order Asterales; family Asteraceae; genus Centrapalus; species Centrapalus pauciflorus. The sequence goes on along the minus strand of JAANYP010004810.1, from coordinate 8,660 downwards.
TAATAAATTTATATAAAAACATATTAGCGTAACAAAATATTTAAATAAAAAATAAAAAATTAGCAAACTTAATTCAAAACGTAATGAATAGTAAATTTAAATCAAAATTTACACAAATTCAAAATTTATAGAAAGTAATGAATAGTTTGATGGAAAACTATAAATAATAAAATTATACAAATAGTTTAAACAATAAAATATAAATAAATAAAAATTTAATAAATAATTTGAATACATAAAAAGATGCATAACTTAACTAATTAAGTACATCTATAAACATAATTTTTTAGTAAAGAAATATAGATTTATTTTACAAAATAAATAGGAATAATTAATAAAAATAAAAATATAATTAATAATGAATCAAATCATAATTTATTAAATTAATATTTCAAATTTAAAACCAAAAATGAAAAAGTAAGAAAAGGGACCAAAATTGAAATTACCAAAGTTGTAATTGAAATAAGGGTAAAATCGTCATTTTTAAAAATTTTAGAAACAGAAGGACCAATTCTGCAAGTAAAAAGTGGTTTGAGGGACCGCCACTGTAACTTTGGAAGTTGAGGGACCGTTTCCATAATTTCAAACAAACCACGGGGACCATTTTTGTAATTTACTCTTGTAATTATGAGATCACGGGATTAAATGGGTTGAATTTGTATTAATATTGAAAATGCGATATCGAATTCAGATAATTGGGTACCAGTTACTAAAAATGGAAACATCATATATATAAGCTTCTATTTGAATTCCTTTGGTGTTTTCCTCATTTGGCAAGTCTGAAAAGTGTGTGCGTGTGTGTGGGTATAGCTGGAGCAGAAAGAAGGTTATAGGAATCTAAGCAAGCTACTGTTGAGTTCATCTTCAATCTCATATTGTGTTCTTGAGGTAAAGAGGTAAGAAAGCTTTCATTTGGTAGCTTAATTTCGAGTCTATGTGGTTAAAATTTGTGGAAATGGCTTAAAATCCTGTAGGTGACATATATATATATATATATATATATATATATATATATATATATATATATATATATATATATATATATATATATATATATATATATATATATATATATATATATATATTCGTTGTATGCGTTATGATGTGAAAGTTGAGTTGGGATGGATTGAAACCCCTGGAACAACCATGAAAAAGAAACAGAGCAACTCTGGTCGTTCGTGATCGCCGTCATGATACCTTGAGCGCGGTCGCGATAGGTACAAGGCAGTGGAGGTGAGTATGGCCAGCGATTATGAGCATGGCCGAGATCATGAGCGCGACCGCAATGCCCCGAGTATGGGCCGCGATCCGGGTGTTTTGGGTCGGGGTTGGTTCTGGACTGTGAGGTCTGTTTGGGGTTACTTCTGGGGTCCGAGTCAGTTATGGGATTAGTATATGATGAGTTTGTTATGTGTATCAGCTAAGCTATATTGATATTCTTGGATTCGTTATGTATGCAGGGACGAGCCGACATCGAGCCGGACTGAGATTGTGATAAGAGGGTTTAGCAAATTCGCCATATATTCAGGTGGGTACTCTAGTTCTTTTAAAAAGGGCATGGCATCTTCTTCGAGTCTTTATGTGTTTTATATACTGTGTGATTATGCTATGAGCGCTAGGAGCCGCCATGAAGGTATGAGTTTGCCTTTCTTATTTAATGAGATATACATGTGTATGTGTGATGAGCTTTCGAGATGAGATCCAGATGGTGATGTCTGTGATGAGCTTCCATCCGGTCTGAGATGCGCGATGGGCGATCGCGGGAGTTGATGTCCGTGATGAGTTTCCATGTGGGCCGAGAGACGTGATGAGTTATGACGTGGGCTGAAAAATCAGTCTTTTGAGCGTATTCATACTGCAGGGCCTGTAGCCAGGTCGCTCCTAAGCTACTGGGAGTTGCTAAACACTGTTGGGTGCAGTCTGTTAGCCGCGGAACGGCGTCCCCACAGAGTTGAGATTTTGTTGAGCTTCTGGATCTCATGCTCCTTTGTGCTTATATCAGAGATTATGAGTTGTATCTGAGCTAATTGCATTGAGTTGCATGTTATTATGTGTTTCGTGCTGGTGTTGTGTTATTTCTGCAGAGTCTAGCTCTCGCGTATTCACGAGCTTTCCAGCTTACGTTTCGAGTCTAATGTGTCTCAGAGGGGGGGGGGGGGAGAGTGAAGTCAGGTAATCGTTAGTTGGGGCAGAAGTATGAACCAGTGATTGGTCTGCAGATTTCTACTCTGACAAATCGTGGTCTTCATATATTGGTATGGTTTCTCTGATGTATTGATGAGTTCAGAATACATGTAGATATTTGTTAGATCAGAGGCGCGCCATGTGGATAATCAAAGTTTTAAATCAGCACTATTTATTGTAATCCTATGACATATGTGATAAGAATTTTATGTGATGATGCCACCTATGATAGTATATTGACGTGGCTTTTAAGCGTAAAGTGTAACATCCGGAATCTAGCAGCAGGTACGTGTAATTTATTTATTGGCTTTAAGAGTCGCCTCAATGAGTTGGTAAATTTTGATTGACAAATTGCACGTGAGTCAGTAAAGTAGATTGCTATTACGTGTAATTTTAATCGGTTGAGATAATAACCGGTCTAGTAGTAATTGAGAATTTGGGGTTGTTTTAATGAGTTAATTGACATTCTAAGCCCAAGTCGTTAATTTGAGATTAATCGGGTTAACGGGTGTCCACCCAGTGATTAATGAGTATCGAACCCGTTTTAATTGGGTATCGGACCCAAAACGTATATATAGTACGTCTATGGCTCCTTTCCTTCACTTCACCAAAAGCTCAAGTCATATGTGTGTGTGTGTGTCCTCAGCTGGAGTTAAAGAGGAAGCCAAAGGGAGGAATTCAGCAACCAAAAACTGAGAAATTATCATCATCATCACCTCTTTAAGCTATAGCTCGAATTCAAGAAGAAAGGAACGCGTCGAGGTTAGTAATTCGCGTTCAATTCAGTTAAAGCGATATACTAAGTAGTTATTGTGTATTGGGGTTGGATTATAACCCCTGAAATATGTAAAATCGGGATTAAAAGTGATTCCCGTGGTTGTAGAAAAACAGAGCATAACCTGCTCTGTTCGTCGCCGCATCGCGGCCGTGCTCATCTGGTCGCGCCCGCGATCAGGATGAGGCGGCTAAGGGTGATCGCTGGCGGTGGGATCGCGCCCGCGCTCCAAGACCGCGGCCGAGACCGCGCTCCTGGCCGCGCTCGTGGGTCTGAGTCCGATAACTGATGTCGAGTCCGTAAATTAGTAGTATAGTCGTTATGAGTTCCGTAGCTAGTCGTTACAGTGTAGTTGTGTTTATTGTTGCCAGGATTTTGTAGCTAAGCCTGGGACTTGTAGATACTGTCGTTGATAGCGGGACTGTAGTCGTGCTTCAGGTGAGTTACTTACTTGTTGTTTATTATCCGGGTCCGATGTGGATCCTTTTATACGTTGACATTTGTTAGCACAGAGCAGAGTTCGTGGATCACGCGTATAGTCGTTGATACGCAGAGTAGAGAGGCCTGTTGGGTCATTCCCAACTCAGTGGACCTGACAACCCACTACTTTGTGGAGTGGGCTATGCAGGCTGTGCCGGGTCGCTCCCGATGAGGCGTCGGGCCGTTGATGCCGGCCGCATGTAGAGTTGTTTACCAGTTGTTACGTTGTGCTAACTATTTTATAAACTGTTTTAAAGTTGTTTACAGTAACTCACCAGCTTTCCGCTGACTGTTGTTTTAACCGTGGATCTCAGGTACGAGGACTGAGGCTAGGGATACAGCGGGCAGTAGCCGAAACCCGCCGCGTGGACAGTAGTTAGTGACTACTTTCGTAAGTAGTCTTGATGTTTTGTGGTTTGGCTTATTAGCCAGTGACTCATGGATGACTGTAACCTTTACTTATGTCGTGGTTGCCGGGCTTTGTTGACGGGGGTTGGTTCCCGTCCTGTGTTACTTATGTCCGATGTTGATATTTAGTAGTAATTAGTTGTTTAACCCTTGATGACATTGCTTATGATTTGATGACGTGGACTGTGAGTCCTATGTGGCATTAGTCGATAAAGTAGGGTGTTACAGCTTGGTATCAGAGCATTAGTTTAAGGTTTAAGTATCATTAGTGATGCTTAGGCTTAAACCAGTGTCTAGATCCTTGGGCTTGATCTCTGATGAGTAGGTCTAAGAAATTGTAGAATCATATTATTGTCGTTATAGTAATGTTGTTTACATTATGCAGAGATTCTATGACAGACGAGCAGAGACCCGAGGGTCCCACTGGGGGACGGGTATCAGACGAGGAGTTTGCCCGACGACTACAGGAGGCCTACGAGAAAGGCCGTGTTGAGGGTATTCAGTCCCAGACCCAGAGTTCAGGCGGAGGTAGAGATTCAGGAGCTGGTTCATCGCGAGCGGCAGGCAAGGGGTGTAAATATAAGGAGTTCCTTGCTGCACACCCGCCAGAGTATCACGGCGAGCCCGGGGCCGTAAAGGCCATGTACTGGTTACAGGATATGGAGATGGCCTTCCGTATCACAGGATGCCACCCGGATCAGATGACGACATTCGCTAGTGCCCAGTTACGGACTAGTGCTCAGCAGTGGTGGCGGACTATTAGAGATATGATGGGAGATGGACCTGCATACGAGATGACGTGGAGTCAGTTCAGAGCTCGTTTTGAGGAGCAGTACTGTCCCGAGGACCGTAGGGCTCAGCTAGAGATTGATTTCCTGACGTTATTTCAGGGACAGCGATCGGTTGATGAGTACGAGAAGATTTTCATCGATTTGAGTTTGTTCGCGCCGATTCAGATTAGTACAGAGTCACGGAAGATTAATCGGTTTCTGATGGGATTGCGTAAGGAGATTCGAGAGTTTATTGATACCGGTTACATTCCGACATATGCCAGGGCAGTCGAGTTAGCTCGTAGACGAGAGAGCGAGTTATCTCGTAGAGATCCAGTGGTCGAGCAGCCACGAGTCACTCAGTCGGCTGGACAGGGAGGTGGTTTTGACAGAGGTAGAGATAGAGATCGGGATAGAGATAGTCGTCCCAGTCAGTTCCAGCCTAGAGGGGACGACCGTCGACGCACAGAGTCCGAGGGGGGAGATCGGCATCGAGATAGATCTTCGCAGAGGTCAGATCGCAGGCCCGATGATAGGGGCAGTCGTTTTGCAGGGTTCGAGCAGAGGGGAGGAGCGTCGAGTTCGGGGTCGGCTACTAGAGAGCGGTTCTGCAGGAGATGCCGCCAGAGGCACACCGGGGAGTGTGATCCCCGCCATGTGCGTTGCTTCCGTTGTGGTCAGCCCGGCCACACCCAGTCAGGGTGTACATCGAGAGACCCGCTCTGCTTTAATTGCGGACGACCTGGCCATCAGTCTAGAGATTGCACAGCTCCGCGGCAGGGAGATTCGAGACCCCCAGCACAGGGTCAGAGTTCTGTTGGCTCTTCAGCGCGCAGAGATACTGTCCCGCCAGCCAGAGGCCGAGTTTTTCAGTTGACAGCGGAGGAGGCTCGAGATACAGCCGACGTGGTTTCGGGTACGTTCATTTTAAATGGTCATAGTGCCCGAGTGTTGTTTGATTCCGGAGCGAACCGATCTTTTGTTTCGCTTGCTTTTACTGCATATTTTACTGCCTTGCCTGTTGAGTTGTCAGAGCCATTAGTCATAGAGCTTGCTAATGGCAGTGCTTCTGTAGTTAGGCATATTTATGCCCAGTGTATATTAGAGATAGACGGCTATCCATTTAGGATCGATTTGTTGCCTATAGAGATCGGTAGTTTTGATGCCATTATAGGTATGGATTGGTTAGCTTCTCAGCGTGCTGATATTGCGTGTTCCAAAAAGATCATTCGGCTACCGGTTTCTGCGGATTGTATCATTACCGTGTACGGAGAGCGCAGTAGGGGCAGTGTTGGCCTCATTTCTGCGATTCAGGCTAGTCGTTGTTTAGCCAAGGGTTGTTCCTCCTTCCTAGCATATGTAGTTGATGCAAAGAAGGAGAAACAGAGTATAGAGACCGTTGATGTCGATTCTGAGTTCCCCGATGTGTTCCCCGAGGAGCTAACCGGGTTGCCGCCGGACAGACAGGTAGAGTTTCGTATCGAGTTGGTGCCCGGTGCTACTCCCATTGCACGCGCACCTTATCGTTTGGCTCCTACCGAGATGAGGGAGCTGATGAGTCAGTTGCAGGAGCTGTTAGACCGTGGTTTCATCCGACCGAGTACTTCACCGTGGGGTGCTCCGGTCCTATTTGTAAAGAAGAAAGATGGGTCGATGAGGATGTGTATAGACTATCGTGAGCTTAATAAGGTAACGGTAAAGAACCGTTATCCTCTTCCGCGGATAGATGATTTGTTCGACCAGTTGCAGGGAGCCAGCGTGTTTTCGAAGATCGACTTGCGCTCGGGATACCATCAGCTGAAGGTTTATGAGCAGGATACAGCGAAGACAGCATTCAGGACCCGATATGGCCATTATGAGTTCCTGGTTATGCCGTTCGGGCTAACCAATGCCCCAGCAGCCTTTATGGACCTGATGAATAGGGTCTGCCGTCCGTATCTTGATCAGTTTGTCATAGTGTTCATAGATGACATCCTGATATATTCCCGATCAGTAGAGGAGCATGCGACACACCTGCGAGAGATTCTAAGTGTGTTGCAGCGAGAGAAGCTGTATGCGAAGTTCTCGAAGTGTGAGTTCTGGCTTCGAGAAGTTCAGTTCCTAGGCCACGTCGTTAGCGGCGAGGGCGTTTCTGTAGACCCAGCCAAGATAGAGGCCATTATGAGCTGGGAGAGACCCCGGAGTGTAGCAGAGATTCGCAGTTTCCTGGGATTAGCAGGATATTATCGACGATTTATCCAGGACTTCGCTTTGATTGCTGTGCCGTTGACCCGTTTGACTCGTCAGTCAGTTCCGTTTGAGTGGACCGAAGATCAGGAGTTTGTGTTTGAGGAGCTGAAGCGTCGATTGTGTCAGGCTCCAGTGTTAGCCCTACCTGAAGGCACCAGTGATTTTGTCGTATATACTGATGCTTCGGGGACGGGGTTGGGATGTGTATTAATGCAGAGGGGCCGAGTGATTGCGTATGCTTCTCGTCAGTTGAAGGATTATGAGAAGAATTATTCGACTCATGATTTAGAGTTGACGGCTATCGTGTTTGCGCTGAAGATTTGGCGCCATTATCTGTACGGAGTCCCGTTTACCTTGTTTACTGATCATAAGAGTCTCCAGTATTTATTCAGTCAGCGTGAGCTGAATATGCACCAGAGACGGGGACTAGAGTTGATCAAGGATTACGATTGCGACATTCAGTACCACCCGGGTAAGGCGAATGTGGTGGCGGACGCGCTCAGTCGAAAGGGGCGCGAATCTTCGAGCCGAGCCCGTAATTACAGGGTCGAGGTGACATCTACCCTGATAGAGAGGCTTCGAGAGGCGCAGGCCATTGGGATGCGTGCAGAGAACCACCGGAGGGAGCACATTTTGGGTCAGTCACAGGAGTTCGAGACTGACTCTCGAGGGTTGTATGTGAGACAGGGTCGAGTTTGGGTTCCTAGGGCCGGTGATGCACGACAGTTGATCTTGGAGGATTCTCATAAGTCTCGCCTTGCTATTCATCCTGGTAGTACGAAGATGTATCAGGATCTCCGTACGTTATATTGGTGGCCCGGCATGAAACGGGATATAGCTGAGTTCGTCGAGCGTTGTCTGACTTGCCTGCAGGTGAAGGCCGAGCACCAGAAGCCCCATGGCCGCTTACAGTCGTTAGAGATTCCTCAGTGGAGTTGGGAGCATATCACGATGGACTTCGTTACGAAGTTACCGCGGACTCCACGTGGATATGACGCGATATGGGTGATAATAGACCGGCTTACGAAGACAGCACATTTTCTGCCGATCCGGGAGACTTATACGTTGGAGCAGCTTGCCCGAGTTTATTTGTATGAGATTGTCTCCCGACATGGAGTTCCAGCCTCGATAGTTTCCGACAGAGATGCTCGATTCACGTCCACCTTCTGGCAAAGCTTACAGCGAGCGTTGGGTACTCGAGTGCAGATGAGTACTGCTTATCATCCCCAGTCGGACGGCCAGTCTGAGCGTACGATCCAGACGATGGAGGATATGTTACGAGCTTGTGTGGTGGATTTTAGTGGTAGCTGGGATTCACATTTGCCGTTAGTTGAATTTGCTTATAATAACAGCTACCACTCCAGCATTAAGATGCCTCCGTTCGAAGCGTTATATGGTCGTAAATGTCGTACTCCTGTGTGTTGGACCGAGGTGGGAGAGAAAGAGATTACAGGTCCCGAGATCATTCAGCAGACTAGTGAGAAGATAGCAGTGGTCAGAGAGAGATTACAGGTAGCTCAGAGTCGACAGAGGTGTTATGCCGATAAAAGGACCAAGGAGTTAGAGTTTGATGTGGGTGAGTGGGTACTACTGAAGGTATCCCGGTGGAAAGGCGTGATTCGATTCCGGAAACGAGGTAAGCTCAGTCCGAGATTCATTGGGCCGTTCCGTATAGTTGAGCGAGTGGGCACGCAGGCCTACCGATTAGAGTTGCCTCCAGAGTTGCGTGGGGTACATTCTACCTTCCATGTTAGCTACCTGCGACGATGTTTGGCCCCACATGAGGAAACGGTTCCCATGGCGGAGATCGAGGT
>JAANYP010004809.1:0-18393 GCA_020465985.1 Centrapalus pauciflorus | reverse complement strand
ATGTAAAGAGAGAGAAATTAAATCAATAGAAATAGAAGTTGGCCTTAAATTTGAGGATATGGTGATAATAATTGATAAACACAAAGAACACACAGTAGAAACTATTAGATCCAGTTTAAAAACCAACCTTTGGGTTCTGATACCAATTGTTAGAAGTTAAACAGATAGATGATTATCACCCAATATACAAACCAATCTACACTCAAATGTGTATGCAATAAACACTCAAATGGATTAAAATCATTGTATTGATTGATGAAGAAGAACACATACAAAATGTGAAATGGCCATCACACTCTCTCAAGGTACGTCTTAATTCACACACTCAGTCTTGCATACAATCCATAGTTTAACCCTAAACTTACCTATAATTTATACGTGTAAAAAATTTAAGGAAATTAAAATTAGTGAAATGACTTAAGGGAAATTACACACAAGTACATGAAATAAGGACATTACGATTGAACCATTGTACTTGGTTGCAATAATAAAGTCTATTAGTGCCGCATATTCTTATATGAGTTCTTGATGTTCATGCATGCATATGAGTTTGTTTGTTTTATGATGGCACATTTGGGAGGTTGTACTTATTTCTTCTCGGTGTCTATATGGTACGTGTAACATCCTGTACTTAGCTTAGCATAAATTAGCACCTTAATGTAACTTTTATTTAGTTTACCATGTAATTAAATGTTAAATTAATACAAGTTATGAATTCAAGGTTAATTATGCTTTTTGAATAATGTTAAGATTAGGAGGTGCAAACTGTCAATTTGCTAAACTCTTAAACAATTAACACATAATATAAGTGAGTTGATTAATCATATGTTCATTTCATTTCATGCAAATATCAATCATCTCCTTCTCTCTCTAAACTCTCAACTTCTCTCTAAGAATTCACACTCAATTCTTGATGAAATTTGGTGAAACAAGTTGTATAATGTTCATTTATCATCAATCTACAAGAAACCAAGATTAAATCAAGGTAATTCATCCTTACTTTCATCATTTTGTTAAGTGTGTGTGAGTGAGTGTTTGCATACGGGTTTCAGGAAAGTTTTGAATTTGAATTGTATTCAAACACCAAAATTAACACACATATCTTACATAAAACATTAATGTAAGTATATGCATGCATTCATATAGTAATCAATTAGGATATGTAGCATTTACAGGACTGAATGTTAGAATTAACTTTGACACCAATAGACTCATAATCTCGGTGTCTATATCATATATGTATGTAGTCCGAGGCCTAGGTAAGGGACCCCGAGTCATTAAGACTCGGGGTGGGGGTGTCCTTGTGTGTGTGTTTCATATCTTTCACTCCATTGATACTTCTCCCATTCTGTTTTGACTTTAATGTGTGCGTCTATATATATATATATATATATATATATATATATATATATATATATATATATATATATATATATATATATATATATATGTATGTATGTATGTATGTATGTATGTATGTATGTATGTATGTATGTATGTATGTATGTATGTATGTATGTATGTATGTAATGTATGTATGTATGTATGTATAAGCTACTATTGTGTGTGTCTATGAGATACTTGACCCAAGACACTAAGTCTCAGGTGATAAATGGACAGAAAGGGCAGAAAGAAGAAACATTATTGAGATTCTGTTAGCAACAATATAATAATATATATATATATATATAATAATATATAAAATATATATATATTATATATATATATAGAGAGAGAGGAGAGAGAGAGATGGAAAACATTTTAATCGGAAAAGTTCAGGGGGGCTTATTATAATTCTTGTATTCTTGTTAAATGTACTTAAATAGTTGTTACACCCTTGCCACATTAACCACCATTTTCCATTCACCCAGGATTAATTATCATCAAACGGTTACATAATGATCTGATTACCTAATTAAAGTGCGGAAGCATAAAATACAAAATAAAATAATACCAAAGAGTCTATCATCCTACAGTACTACATAGGTACCAAAATCTAAGTCTACAGACTCAGTAATATTATATCGTTCCAAAATTTACTACAACAATGATTCCTTAAATCAAATACCGAGGTAAACAGTAGAGATCTTCAATACTTCAATAAACGTCCTAGCTAGATGGTCCCGCGGCAGACTTTCCATTTCCTGTAAAAATTCAACAACTAAAGGGTAAGCGAATTGCTTAGTGAATACCATATGATTTTACACATTCTACAAATCTTTATGATGCCACCCAGAATAACCGCGGTAACACATACCGTATACTCCACACGTACTCAAAGTACGCAACCCCGAGCCCGCAGCCCCTTCGAGCTGACACTCGGCATTAATAAACCCACCAAACTGAGGCAAACATACCATCGGGGATGTCATACTGTCTATCCTGACCATAGAGGTGTCAAACTCTTGGCTCATATAGCACAGTAACATCAGAGTACAGATGCGACCACGCAGGTCCATCAACAGAATGCACAACAAAAGAAAGGACATGCAACAAGTATGAATGTGCATCAATATATATACGCAAGTTAGTAGAGTGCCAAACGAAAATGAAACAACATGCCTCAGTAGGCATAGCAAACATAAAATAGATGCAGACATGCTAAAATCAAAGGTACTCACAGTGGGTGCGTTATAAACTTCAAGTAAATTTTATTTCTCCCCGGGCTTTCAACCGGATCACAAAGTACCCCACTGTGGGTTAAACAACACCACAAGGGACCTGTTAAGTTAGTTGCAACAATACCTCGTGTCAATAATTGTTTTATTCCATAAAACCAAGTTTTTATGAATTTTGCAATATTTCTCCCCCATTTCGGATCCATGTCCAAATTCGAACCATAACTAAGTTTGAACCCAACTCAAGTTCAAACCTTATCCTTTGAATAAATTTTGTTATTTTATGTGTTGTCTATGTGTTTCATTCAAAATATTCGAGTTTAGAGAGTGGGTTTCAATTTTTAGGCATCAAATTCGAATTTTAGGGGCTAAATTCGAATTTCCCTTCGATTTTAAGGCTAAACTCGAACCCCCCATGGTTAAATTCGAATGTCATTCGAATTTAGGGACCTAAATTCGAATTTAGGGACTTAAATTCAAATTCCTTGGTGTTAGATTCGAATATATACTCGAATTTAGCTCAAAATCGAGTTTGTTCTTGCATTTCGACTGTGTTCTTGACATTCTCGAGTTTGTTCATATCTACAACTTAAATCCTTCATTCCAAAGCCTAAAATCATGAATATGTCAAGTATTATACCTAGGTTTGATTCTATTACACATACACTATCATATTCTAGTTAAAACTCAAGCAAAACTAGCTTTATTCATGCAAGAAATGATAAACTCGAAATTCATGTTTTCAAAACCGAAATATATAAACTTAATTGGGTCGATTCTTACCTCAATTCGTACGAAATCAAGAATCCAACCGTAAATTGTTGTAGTACTCCTCGAGGTCTTTCCAACAACGTATAAATCTCGAAAATCGACCGGTCGGTTTGATAGATATCGTAGAGAGAAGTAGAGAGAGTTTCTAGAGAGAGAGAGTGTAGAGAGAGAGAGAGAGAGAGTAAATGTGAAAATGAAAGGCATTTGGCCTTTTTATTCCCATCTTTCCCATTTTGCACATTTCACCCCTCAACTTAATCGGTTCCATAAAATACTGATTTATTCTTAGTTTTATCATTATCAACTTTTATAATCTTAATACTCCATAATAATAATTCAGAGTTCAAATTTTCTTAAAATAACAACAAACTTTCTAAATATCCCAAATACATAATAATTGCTCATAATTCAACTTAATTATAAATTATCCGCCTAAATAGATCCAAATTACAGTAATTGAATTCGAGGATGTTACAACATGGGCTCCACCACGCTCTAACTTCGTCCTTGAAGTTATTTGACTTCAAACAGCTGTGGATATTTCCTTAACATATCAACTTTCGTCTCCCATGTATGTTTGGCTCCCTTATGATGCTTCCAACGTACCAGCAGCATTTTAATCTCTTTGTTTCTTATTCTTCATTACTACAATATTCATAATATATTCCGACTTTTCAACATATACTAACCCTTCTTGATTTCTAATTCAGTATAATCAGCCTAATCTTCATTACCAGTTGTGAGGATTTCATAAAGATTTCTACATGAAATACCAAGTGTTATTTTGATATTTTCTTAGGTAATTCCAATTGTCACAACTAATTCCAACTTTTCCATTACTCTAAATGTGCCAACATATTTTAGTGTCAACTCGTCTCCTTTTTACAAAACAAGTTTCAATCCTTATCGGTGATGTTTTCAACTATACTTAATCGTTTGTATTATAACTGATCGGTTTATGGCTACTATCATAGTAGCACTTTCGTGATAACACAGTCATAACAATCAGAATTCCTTCAATTTTCTTTCCCACATGTAGGGCTTTTACATTTTCTCCCGTGCAAAACTTTAAACATGGTTTTCTTTACTTTATCATGATGACTAAAGTTATACGAATCTCTATCTAATCAATTGATCTTTTCAATTTATTCTTGAATCCAAAATACATTATCTCGTCTCATATTTCAATGTGAAATTATCCATTCATTCTGATCTTCTATCGGTTGCTGGTAAGTTTTACTCGTATTCATGTTTGTGCCGCATCTTACTTATATTTCGTTATATGCATACCGATACGAACAACAAGTTATTGGGAAAAACTCCAGGGATCAAATCAACATATAAACCTACTTCTTCGATCTCTAAAGTACAATCATGATACACATGATCTATTTTAACTAATGTGTTATTAAGAAATTTCAACATCAATCACAACCGTCAACTTAGACCAAAAGACTAACATTGATTGCACAAATGCAGTAGTTACAATTTAATTAATCGGCACCAGAATTTAAACAAAACTCATGACCACCTCCGAATCTCCCTTAGATTCCGAATCTTAGTATTAGACCTTTCTTTACGGTATAAGCAAATTTCATTACTGTCCAAAGTCTCTTTAACTTTATTATTGATCAATTACCATATCAATAAGTATACTATCCTCAAGTAGCATTATATTTCCTTTTTAATTGATTACAACTCACGTACATATCTTACTTATATCTCACATTGTATATTCCAAATCTCATACAGTATGAACACCATTATCATACCCTCGTACGTTTTCTCTCAAAATTTCTAGACTTAGTTTCCTCATATAATGTTCGTATATATATCGATATTGGAACAATTTCCTTGATTCTAATTACATAAAAATTCTCACGATATTTAAAACATCTTTTCCAATTCAAAGCTTCAAAATCCATTTTGGTTTTTCATCTAATGCCTATTCAGATACTAGAGTATTCTTTTTCACAATCATCATCTTACCTATATTAGTAACAACTTTTCCTAATACTTAAGTTCATGTTATCTTCAGAATCATAAAAACTTCGATGAAGTTACAAATAGAATCTTAAAGTACTCTTCTAAAATGACCCATTTTTCCACAATTATAACAAACATCAGTCCTTCTTGACATTTGTCATTCTTATTTATAACGTCGACATCTTCTACATCTATCACGTTACATTCACTGAATGCTATCGGAGTAAGATCCAAATTTGAAGACTACATCTTCAATTTCTAAGGTGCAGCTACGATATATGTAATCTAATTCGGCTAAAGTGTTGCTAGTAGCTTCTATGTCAAATATAGCAAGTAACTTAAACAGTGTCATGACTAGTCGTTGTTCAAAACAGTAGACACAAAAGGCCTATTGACATCAGAATTTAACACCACTATTGTAAGCAAAGATTTAACTTATAAACGTACCCGCATCCACCTCCGGGTTTTCCCTAGCTTCCTCCGCGGTAATCTGAAATGCACTAGCCTGTCTCCTTTGTGGCTGGTTCTGGCGGTTGACTGAACCACCACTTGATCCTCCAAATGATCGAGTCGACGATGGAGCAGCAGCTGTTGGAGCATTCTTTCGACAATCCCTGCTATAGTGCCCCCACACACCACATTTATGGCAGACATCCGATCTTTGTGGGCATTCATTTTGGTAGTGGCCCAATTCTCCACAGCAAAAACATGCACGCCCCTTAGTACATTTGCCGAAATGTTCCAAATGACATTTATTGCAGTACTGCGGCTCGGTGTTGATGGAGTATGCACGAGCATGACCAGGAGAACTAGACTGCCGACGATAAGACTGTTGTGGCGAGTACTGTGATGATCGTGCAGAACCAGAGTAGCCTCCTTCACGTTGACGTTTCGGCGGTGAAGGTTGAGTTAGGTTAGTTGAAGCAGCAGCAGCAGACCCCATCACATATCCTGACATAATCAGGATCTGTTCTACAAATCTGGCAGCTTCCAGCAGACTAGCAAACGTGGGGTAACGTACGTTGCTCATCACTCTTCGGATTTCCAAATCAAGACCAACCTCAAATCGGGTAACTTTTCTTTCTTCTGTATCAACCTGATGAGGCGCAAATAAACTTAACCTCGTGAACTCTACCGCATATTGGGACACAGACTTAGTCCCCTGAATTAGTGTCATGAACTTAGCTTCTAGTCTTCGGCGTTCATCGGCCGAGCAGTATTGCTGAGTGAAAATTTCAGTAAACTCAGCCCATGTCATTCTAGAAACCTTCTCCATTGTTAAGGCATTCACCATTGAATTCCACCACATTACTGCGTCTTTGGTGAACATAGCAGTAGCGAACCGGACCATGTCCTTCTCAGCACAATCACTGATTCGAAATGTCCGTTCTGTGGCTGTTATCCATTCCAGAGCAGCAACAGCATCACCCAGTCCATTAAACTCGACTGCTCCATTTACCTTAAAATCCTTAAACCGACAACTTCTGGGCTTATTAGATGACCCAGTATTGTCATCTTGTTCGTCATTGCTTCTCTCTCTTTCCTTATTCTTCCTCTTATCTTCTCTTCGTTTAGCTTCGGCCTCATCTCGAGCCCGAAACTGATCTTGAATCATTCGATTCTGCTCAGCCATTATGGCTAGCATCATTTCTCTGGTTTCTTCAGGTGTCATTCCTCCTCCAGAAATGTTCTGAAATACAAAATATATAACTTGTTTAGTAACATGTCATTTATTTAAAGACACCACCTAATTGTCCCGTATGATAGTCAATCTCTTATGAATACTAGATCATAGCCTATCTTAGTTCAGATCATTTCTTAAATTCACTACATATCATCACTTAATGTTGGAGATCAAGACCACACGGACACTTGAATCTCAAACTACTGCTCTGATACCATAAGTTGTGACACCCTTGCCACATTAACCACCATTTACCATTTACCCAGGATTAATCACCATCAAACAGTTATATAATGATCTGATAACCTAATTTAAGTGCGGAAGCAAATAAGATACAAAATAAAATAGAACCACAGAGTCTATCAGCCTACGGTGCTATATAGGTACCAAACTAAGTCTAAAGACTCTGAAATATTATATCATCCCAAATTTTACTACAACAATGATTCCTTAAATCAAATACCGAGGTAAACAGTAGAGATCTTCAATTGGTCCCACAACATAATTACCGATTGAGCAGCAGAATTCTTCCAAGAACTTCACAACAACCTAGCTAGATGGTCCGGCAGCAGACTTTCCTTTTCCTGTAAAAATTCAACAACTAAAGGGTAAGCGAATGCTTAGTGAATACCATATGATTTTACACATTCTACAAATCTTTATGATGCCACCCAGAGTAACTGCAGTAACACATACCGTATACTCCACACGTACTCAAAGTACGCAACCCCGAGCCCGCAGCCCCTTCGAGATGACACTCGGCATTAAGTAACCCACCAAACTGAGGCAAACATACCATCGGGGATGTCATACTGTCTATCCTGACCATAGAGGTGTCAAACTCTTGGCTCATATAGCACAGTAACATCAGAGTACAGATGCGACCACGCAGGTCCATCAACAGAATGCACAACAAAAGAAAGGACATGCAACAAGTATGAATGTGCATCAATATATATACGCAAGTTAGTAGAGTGCCAAACAAAAATGAAACAACATGCCTCAGTAGGCATAGCAAACATAAAGCAAATGCAGACATGCTAAAATCAAAGGTACTCACAGTGGGTGCGTTATAAACTTCAAGTAAATTTTATTTCTCCTCGGCTTTCAACCGGATCACAAAGTACCCCACTGTGGGTTAAACGACACCACAAGGGACCTGTTAAATTAGTTGTAACAACACATTATGTCAATAACTTGTTTAATTATGTAAAACCAAATTTTATAAGTTTTACAATATTTTTCCCCCATTTCGGATCCATGTCCAAATTCGAACCACAACTAAGTTTGAACCCAACTCAAGTTCAAACCTTATCCTTGGAATATCTTTTGTTATTTTATGTGTTGTCTATGGGTTTCATTCATAATATTCGAGTTTAAAGAGTGGGTTTCAATTTTTAGGCATCAAATTCGAATTTTAGGGGCTAAATTCGAATTTCCCTTTGATTTTAAGGCTAAACTCGAACCCCCCATGGTTAAATTCGAATGTCATTCGAATTTAGGGACCTAAATTCGAATTTAGGGACTTAAATTCGAATTCCTTGGTGTTAGATTCGAATACATACTCGAATTTAGCTCAAAAATTGAGTTTGTTCTTGCATTTCGACTGTGTTCTTGACATTCTCGAGTTTGTTCATATCTACAACTTAAGTCCTTCATTTCAAAGCCTAAAATCATGAATATGTCAAGTATTATACCTAGGTTTGATTCTATTACACATACACTATCATATTCTAGTTAAAACTCAAGCAAAACTAGCTTTATTCATGCAAGAAATGATAAACTCGAAATTCATGTTTTCAAAACCGAAATATATAAACTTAAATGGGTCGATTCTTACCTCAATTCGTACGAAATCAAGAATCCAACCGTAGATTGTTGTAGTACTCCTCGAGGTCTTTCCAACAACGTATAAATCTCGAAAATCGGCCGGTCGGTTTGATAGATATCGTAGAGAGAAGTAGAGTGAGTTTATAGAGAGAGTGTGTAGAGAGAGAGAGAGAGAGAGAGTAAATGTGAAAATGAAAGGCATTTGGCCTTTTTATTCCCATCTTTCCCATTTTGCACATTTCACCCCTCAACTTAATCGGTTCCATAAAATACTGATTTATTCTTAGTTTTTTCATTATCAACTTTTATAATCTTAATACTCCATAATAATAATTCAGAGTTCAAATTTTCTTAATTTAACAACAAACTTTTAAATATCCCAAATACATAATCATTGCTCATAATTCAACTTAATTATAATTTATCCATCTAAAAAGATCTGAATTATAGTAATTGAATTCGAGGATGTTACAATAGTGATCAGCTGTAAATGTGTATGTACGTATCAGATTGAAATTAGTTGTTTTCTGTGCAAGAAAGAAAACAGAAATAAAGAAAGAAATCGCAAGTTCATGTAATATTTTCTGTATATCTCTTAATCAAATCATTAGGTCAATGTTTGGTTCAATTTGTGATCTTATTGTATTAATTGAATTGTTAGATTTAGAAATAACAATTGGTGTCAGAGCCAAATATGACAAAATTTTTGAGTGATTGTTGAATCTGAATTGTATCTGTTCGAACTGTTCATCATCACATTTTTGCAAAATTTGAAAATCTCCTTGGGATTTTGATTCCGTGGAAGAATTTTCTAATTTTTGGATCAAGTGCAGAGTTTTAAAGAACGAATATGTTTATATAAGTCTTGAATCTTAACTCCAAACACACAGATTTTAATTTGGATTTTTCTGTTTTTTTTTTTTTTGAAAAAGTTGCGTTCTTACTGTTTTGGCCCAAATTTGGGTGTTAATATGAATTTAGCCAAAAACACTTCACAAAAGTGTTTCTGTGTGAAAAACGCACCTTCGTTGTTAATTTGAGATCAATTCGTGTTTTTTTTGTCGAAAATATTGAATTTGAAGTTGGTTTTATTCAAAAATGTTCAATCTCGGGTCACATTAAATGTATAGTTTTATCCGAGTTTTATAACGTGTTGATCGAGTTTGATCAAGATTTGACCGAATTTGATTAAGCTTTGACTGAGTTTTACCAAGTTTTGATCTAGTTTGATCAAGTTGTCTTCAAGTTTGATTCTTGTTTCAACCGAGTTTCATCTAGTGTCATCCGAGTTTAACAAATTGTTATCCGAGGTTCATCGTTTTTCATCCGAGATTTACAATTTCTTAGTGATTGATCCAAGTTTCATTTGAAATTCATCAAGGTTCGATCGAGTTTGATCCTTAATCAGCTGAGTTTGATCCTTAATCACCCGATTTTCATCCTTAACCACCCGAGTTTCATCCTTAACCACCCGAGTTTGTTCCTTGGTCATTCGAGTTTTACATAGAGTTCTTCGAGATTACTATTCTTTCTGCGGGATTCATCATTCACAATCCGAGATTATTCCACTTTCATTCGAGATTCACTCAATCACTCATTGTTCCATAAAAGATCTTGGAAGTTCAAAATCTGCAATTCAGAATATCTAACTTTTGACTGTATGACCTTTGCTGCTTTAATTGGCCATAACTTTTCACTGGAACATCGTTAAAATGACTACCTTACGTCAAATCAAAGCTTGAACGTTCAACTTGCTGATATTTTCTGAGCTTAATTAATTTCCCTTCAATTTACATAAATCTAATCAGACGGAATCTAATACTGATTTTGTGACGTAGATATTAAAGAGATGAAACTGGAATTACTCAACCTTTAAAAGGATTTTAAAAGGAAGTTTGGAAGACAGTTATCATTAAAGAAGAACAAATTTGAAGAACAGAACACGAAGAATGTTGCTCAGTGCTTTATAGCTACAACTAAAGAGTCTGTTGATGTAACTGTACAGTTGAAGGAATTTGAAGTAAAGTTGAAGAATGTGACAAAGCTGACTGAACAAGCAGATGTTAAACTACAAGACGAGAAGAAGAAGGTAGTTTCTCTGGAACTTAAACTAACAAATGAACATGATCAGGTGTTGAATCTCACAGCTGAAAATTCTAAGCTGATTGAGAAGCTTAAACTGTTTGAAAATCAAATGACTGATCATGATTTCATTTCAAAGTTAACATCTGAAAAGTCTGAGCTGATTGCAAAACTTACTGAATCTGAAAAGATTCGTAAGAACAATTATGATATTCTTGTTCAGTTAAATACAGATAAAGCATTTGCTTTAAATGACGTCACAAGATTGAAAGAAGAAGTTTTATGTTTTGAAGAAAAACAGAAAGTTCTGAATTCTGAGAACAATATTTTTAAAGTGAGAATATCTGAATTATCAAATGAACTTGAAGATTCTAAACGAGAAAATTTTCAAAATGCAAAATCAACTGAAATATCTTTTACCTGAACGATCTGGTTTGTACAAGAAAGTTAAAGATCTTGAAGAGACACTTTGGAAGACAAATCATCTTGATCAACGTTATGTTTCAAACAAATCTGAAGAATTTTTTGCTCTTGAAAAGGAGTTTTCTTTAACTAAAGAATTATTTGATAATGAAAGAAATGAGTTCTTACTTAAAGAACAAAATTTTAAAGCGAAATCTAAATTGTTTGAGGATGAGAGAAAATTGTTCATAATTAAAGAACAATCTTTCAAAACTGATTTCCAATCATTTGATAATGACCAAAAGTCATACTTGGTCATTATCAAAGTATTAAAAGATCAAATATTTCATCTTTCTATACAATTTAATGTTTTCCCTTCTTTAAATGAATCAGAGGTTAAGGATTCTAATGTTTGTTTAGAACATAAAGTTGATCATTCTGATTTATCTTTCGAAAGTGAAAAGAATTTGGCTAAAACTCCTAAGTTTGATTTGTCTTCAGATATTCAACTTAAATATCTTTTAAAAATAAACAAAGGCAAGGATAAAGTTGTTGAAAAACTTCCGGTCAAGATTTACCCTGGTGAATCTTCGAAATTAAGTCTTCAAAAGTTTCTGAAAATACTGGATATTCTTCTCAGCAGAAATCTTCCAAGAAAAATACCAAGTATTATCAGAAACAAGCCAGCATCAGACAAATTTTTAGAAAGAAAAGTTTGCATAATTCTTTTCGTTCAGATTCAAGTTTCTTTCATAAATCAGATATTCAATTTTATCATACTAAAAGAAATTTGCTTCTTGAGTTTGAGAAAGAAGATATGAAATATGTTCCGCAATGGGTACCTAAACCTGTAATGAAATGGTTACCAAAACCCCTTTTGAGATGGGTACCCAAGAGCGCTAACAAGCCTGGATCCAAATCTGTTTAGATAATAATGACATCTTAATTTTGCAGGTTTTTGGTTTTTAGTCATATCAGACTAGAACCTGGTCTTCATTGATATGGTTTCTACTCATAACAGAGCAGAACCTATATTTCATGCGTATGGCTTCCAAATACTTCATTTGGAACTCGTACATCCATGCACAGTTTAACATGGTTTTCAGTTACTTCATACTGACACCCGAAATTCCGCAACAAAGGCTTCTAATCACTTTAGATTAGAACCCGCTTCTGAAGGATGAATCTTTCTGAAATTCCTGCCCTGAATTCAACTCTGAAGCTATATTCACAAAGATGGAGTTTTATTTTACAAGTTTTTGCTCCTGATTTATTTTCTATGAGTTGACTAACTTTGTGTGCTTATTTCCAGGGGAGTTTCAGACGCACTCTAACGACGATATTTTTTTACAAAACTGTGTGTATTTTTCACGAATATATTTTCTGCACACATAAAAAGATTTTAGAGCTGAAAAGAATAATTTTTTAAGGATGTTAACTTATGATTCTCTGAGTATATCATTGAGATTAATTGTTCTAATCTCTTTAATTTTCATAATCTCATTGCTTCTAAGATTCTTTTCGTAATTCTCTCATGCATTCTTAATTCTTCCAATTCATTCATACTGAATTCTCCCATAATCTCCCATGAGCTGATTCTGTCATGAAAATCTGATTCATCTCATATCATATATCAGATTTTACATTTCTTTCTGATATCTCCCAACTAATCGTTCCCCAAATTCATTCTGAATTTCATCTCCTAATTCATCTGAGCTGAAAATCCTACTTATTCTTTGTGTGATATCTCATGAGCTGAAATGATGAATATTATTTCTGCTGACTTTGATTATGCACCAAATTGTGTGATATGCATAAACATTGCTTCTATGGTTTAACCAGAACCAAAAGACCTACCCAAGGAGCAAACCATCTATAGTTTCTGTGGGTGAGGGTTCTTTAGGTCTATTAGTTAAGAAGTGTCAGTTATCACATGAAACTGACAGGGTCGAGCAGAGGTAAAATGAAAATGAGATGGGTATATTGACAGGAGATAGTGGTGCATCAGATCATGCTTTCGCTATAAAGATGACTGAATTTATTTCTGAAAAGTGAGCCGAAGGGAGCTTAGTTGAAAATTGATGAGAGCTAAGAGTTGAGAAAGGATTCGAAGAAAAGAAAATCCTACCTACATTGTGTCTGCTGGGTAAACCTCATAATCTATCAAGCCCTAGGTGACTTGATATTGAAAAAGACGTCATTAACCTAGTGATGCATGCACTCAACCCCACCAACCACTCAGTTATCTCTCAAAAGAATTCTGTTTCAATAATCACGGAGATATAACACATTTTTATCGATATATCATTTGGATATTATCGATATTGAAACAAGGAAGACATTTGCTCTGGTCTCCGACTTCAATTCTATGCACTTCGTGTCTAGAGCTGATTATATACACTTTTAGGACAAATTGAGTCTAACAGTTTGTGTGACTATAAACTGCTAGTCCAAAGTGACTAACCCAGAACAAATAAGAGTGATTCTTTCATGATAAAGGATTTCATGATGACTATTTGGAAATCCTACCAGTGTTAACATCACGCCTGTGCTGAAAGTAGGTCACATGGATTATGTCCATTGTGCAAACAGGAATCCTACGTGGACCTGGACTCTTTTACTTATAAATGAATGTGTTTCAAATTTTTTTCAAGTCAAGTTAAAAAGCTTTGACTTTGTTTGTTTCTGTGAGGAAAGAGTTTTCATTGAAGGGGGAGTGATAAATTTGTCAGAATAGGGGTAGAGGACATATTTGAAAGAAGGGATATCATTTTGAGGGGGGAGAGAGAAATTTTGTAATATTTCTGAGTTGTAATTGTTATTGTATTTATGTATGTATTCATGTCTGCAATTTTAATTTCAGAGACATGATGTTCATAATTATTATGATCATCATGAGGGGGAGAAAACTTGTATTTCAGAGACAACTACTGAATAGTTTGAAGACATTTGCAAAATCTGCTGAAGTTAATTAATTGTGACAACTGCAGAAGAATTCAAGATGAAAGATGATATGTTGTCTTTGACTGATCAAGGGAGAGAATCAAATTCTATTCATGATTCAAGGGGGAGAGTTTATTAATAAGAAAATAGAAGATCAGAGAAGAAGAGATATGAAGATCAGAGAGAGACAATGAAGAAGCATTTTTAAAGAACAACTTTGAACTTTGATTGAAAAATTGCTTTCATCTCTAAGGGGGAGATTGTTAGGAACATATATATATATATATATATATATATATATATATATATATATATATATAGAGAGAGAGAGAGAGAGAGAGAGAGAGATGAAAACAATTTTAATTGTAAAAGTTCAGGGGGCTTATTGTAATTCTTGTATTCTTGTAAATGTATAAATAGTGGTCAGCTGTAAATGTGTATGTACGTATAATATAGAAATTAGTTGTTTTCTGTGCAAGAAACAAAACAGAAATAGAGAGAGAAATCGCAAGTTCATGTAATATTTTTCTATCTCTTAATCAAATCATTCGGTCGTAGTTTGATTCAATTTGTGTCCTTATTGTATTGATTGAATTGTTAGATTTTGAAATAACACATTCGTTATGGATTAGGCGACCCTTAAACGTGTATGCATGGGGTGTGTGTGTGTGTGTGTGTGTGTGTGTGTGTGTGTGTGTGTGTGTGTGTGTGTGTGTGTGATTTGTGTATGTATGTGTGCAAGACTAAGACCCCGAATTTTAGTGTCTCAAGGTGGTTGTGGTTGTAGAAAGAAGATGAATAACATCAAACCAGTCACGTGGAGTGTTAGTAGTTTGGCGTTGGCAATGACTATTGGCCTAGTCTCATCGACTCCGGGCCCTATTCCTCTCGGGCCTTGGCTAATGTATAATAAACCCCAAAACTTGTGATGAGTGTGTCTGTATTAAGTCTAGGACCTTGAGATATATAGCCTCGGGGTGTGGGGTATAAAGTGTAGGGTGTTTAAGTGTTGATAATAGAAAGCAAACCAAGTCATAAGTTTAGTATATGTGTGTTATATGAACATAACATGTGTTGTGTGTGTTTGAATGCATAAGACCCTGGGACTAAGTCTCGGGGTGGTCTTTCATACATTAAATCATCATACATAGTCTAGTAGTTTTCATATGAGTGCATGCTTGTACATTCATGATCAAACAATACCAGAAACATTTATATAAGTGAGTGAACATAACAATCGTACTTATGATCAGTGAACTTATATACGAATTTGAACTGATATGACTAACAGGAACATAATATTAACATCTGAATGAAAGATTGATTAACTTAATTAAAGAACAAAGAGTCTATAAAGACACTGTAAAATACAGAATATATAGAGAAAGTTCAGAAAGACAGAGACAAAGACTCATGACTCAGAAATACCTGAGATAACTCAGGGGTGGAATAATCCACTTTGAAAGACAATTAGAGACTAAAATAGCATATATGAGTTATAGATTTATCTGTTATACATGCTGAATTAATATGAGACATATTGTTGTTCTACTTGTTTGACATTCTAATATATCGCTTGACTAAGAAGCTGTGCACACCATGGTAAGGTGTTACCCAATCAATCATGATAGTAAGTTGTTATCAAACTTTATTTGATTGCTTCTACTTCTATTACTTCATCTTGTGACTTGTATTTAACTTGCTATCTTAGACTTGAGTCATTTGACTTGATATCAGACTTTGACCTAATCTTGACTATTCTTCACTTGTACACATGAACTTGTGATGTTGAACACTCTGATGTCACCCACGTCGACTATATTAGTCAATGGTTGATCCCCACATATGTGTGAGCATGTGTTTAACATCATACTATGATCTTAAGTACTATGTCTCATAAGGTCTTGAAGAAGGCGGCTGTGGAACTTATATCACACAACGACCCTTGAGAAATGAAATCTGCTTATTATTAACTCATGTTAACTAATAAATCTATAGACACACTAAGCGAAGCTTACCGGTTGTTGCATATCTCTTTATAGGAAAAGGCAAAGGAAATTAACTAGTTGGACCAAGTTCTTAAGTAATCAAGATCTGAAGCTTGAAGTGACATAGACCACTACTCATATTACATTTTGGTATTGACTTGAAGACGTATATTGTGGGAGTCTGGGTAGTTATATTGTATTATGATGATAGTGATGTAATAGACTAGTGACTTGTGCTTTTTATAACTTTAATTTAAACTTTGTAATGTATCTTTTGCTTGATATTTAATAAATTTATCTTAGATGGGGATTGTTGCTGTATTGCTAGCTGAGATATGTTGATTAAGACTTAATGAAAATTGGGTCTTACAGTACACGACTGAGGAATCTGACGAACTCGCAGAAATACTCTACCTCTTAGCAAGTTACAGTCTTAAAAAGTGTAGTAGGGACCAAGATGGTAAAGTATAGAAAAATAAGTTTAGTAATACCAAAAATTAAAATATCAAAGTATTAATATAATAGAATCACATATATCATTTGAGTATTGACTAATCTAGTGTTGTGGCTACTGACGTAAGCCTTAGAGAAAATAAAGTGTAATTATTACGCTATCATAACCCAATATGGTTAATGACAATCATAGTTACCATGAACCATTTAAAAAAATTGATTAGACGAAACTATACATTGGAAAAGGTAACCATGGTGTTCAAAGTAATAATTGCTTAAGCGTATGGGTAATTTAGCAGTAATCTTGAAATGCCAAATAATTAGACTTTGAGAGAATGATAGCTAAATGATATATGAAAAAGAAAGAAACATGAAATGCTATACGAGTAGGTTATGGATTAAAGGCGAACGAAATGAGATGACTAATTGATATAACACAATGTGAAAAATTAAATATGACTAAAGACTCACATGACCAAACAAGCCTGATGACTAATACATAAAGATTTACAGAGGGAATTATGATAAAAATGAGTTAGTGACATGAAAAATTTATGAGGTAAAACTTAAAATCATATATAAATGAGATAGTGTGATATGTGAAAGGTGAGGCAAGCTTAACACGAAATTAGAATTATTTAATGTGAAAATAAGTGTGTAGAGAGATGCGAAGGCAATGCGAAAACTCTTCTAAGTGAACAGTAAATAAATTGCGAGTGAAATTAAATAATTATAGCAAGAAGTGGTCATGAACAATAAAATCATGAGAAATGTAATAGATGTGAAATTTGGAATAATTAAATATACAATAATTGATTTAACCAAATAATTATGCACTCAAGAGGGAAGTAGAAGTAAATATTGATTGAAAATTTTAAAATAAACAATAACCAACTTGTAAATGAAAATGAACATAGTGGAGTACCTAAAGTGGAAAGAATCCAAATTCATGGTAATGCAAGAATTAAAAACATACTCATAATGAGAATCAAACGTGATTTACAATAATCTTTGGTGTTAATGAGATAAGAAAGAGAAAAACAAATAAAATCCTATGTGAAAGTAGAGGAGACAATGTATGAAAGAAGATACTAATACGTGCTATGTGGATTAACATTGGACAAGAGAAACATATAAAATATCATTAGATTTATTAACTAAATTGGAACTATTAAGAGTTGAAAAATAAGTGAAGATTGAGACACAAATCAGAATAAATTGTGATGGTGATTGTAGATTATTTGATGACGAGAAATGAGTAATATCATAAAATGCTAGTCGAGTTGTTTGTAAAACTAAATTGAGACTCCATATGTTCCAACGAGATGTGTGTGTGTGTATGTATATATGTATGCATGCATTGCAATGAAAAGTATAGTGCCTGGAACCATACGGAAGAGATTAAGAATTACGCAAGGATCACGATCCCCCTCTTGAACGTGATGTACAATCCCTTCCATGTGGTGCACAATTCCTCCAGAATGATGTACTATGATTCCCTTATGATGCATTGTGGTTCTCCAATGTTCTTACATGTAGTTCTCCAATGAACCTCCTTATATATATATATATATATATATATATATATATATATATATATATATATATATATATATATATATATATATATATATAT
>JAANYP010004808.1:249128-287155 GCA_020465985.1 Centrapalus pauciflorus | reverse complement strand
AGACTAGTGAACATACTGTTGTATCCTGTTGCATCTCACTGAACTATCCGCAATTCAAGCTGTGTTGTAATGTAACAAAATTGTTGATGATGACATACAAACATTGAGAAAAGAGTGTGTAGTTTTTAAGTTGTTGTATTCACCCCCCCTCTACAGCTTATAACTATATACTTTGGGAACCTCTCGGGACCTACAACTGGTATCAGAGCAGTTTAGAGTGTGTGTATTCTGAGATCTCTCATTCTCCCAGTTTCCATGGACAACAGTACTGGCAAATTCTTCTTACTATGACAATGGCTTTCTGGGCAAACCTCCAAAATTTAATCATCAAACTTCTTGGTTGGAAGTGCAAATGATGGCTCTATTTAGAGAATCTGATGTAAACGTCCAGAGATAGTGATGGAGGGTCCTATGTGGCCAACCTCTGTTACTACCCATAACTCCAGCGGTTGAAGGAGCTGCTCCTGAATCAGGACCTTTGAGAAAGCAAAGCTCATGGTCTGATGAAGACCAAGAGATTGGTGGCTCTGGATGCAAAGGCAAGAAACACCTGGTCATTTCTCTCCCTGATGAGTGTTCAAGCATGTGGAGAAAATGAAGACAGCAAGGAGATGTGGGATACTTTGTGTACCGTCTATGATGGACCCAAACACACTGGACAACAGGATCAACAATCTGTTAGAGACGTATGAACTCGTTCTTGCTAAACCAAAGGACCTCTCACTGAAACCTACACCAGGTTTCTGCTCAGTGAATGATCTCAAAGCTGTTGGATCACCAAGGACAGTCTATACACTGGTGAATAAATTTCTGGAACATTTACCTGAAGAGTGGAACTACTTTTCACAATCCTAAGGAACCAGGTACTATCAGAAGTATGGACTGGTCCAATCTGTATGGATCCTTACTGAATGATGAAAAGTCAAGGCAACAAAAAGAAATGCCTTGGAAATGTCCAAAAAGAGGTGCAGCCTTTGTGGCTAAGTGAGACAGCCTGTAAATCAGGGGGTGATGTGTTCATTCAACCTGATCAACAGGATGATGAAAAGGAGGAGGTGTCAGACGAAGAAGATGCTGCAGATTTGCTGAACAAGATGATGAGCCAATGATAGGCCATGCTTGTCAAAAGTTCAACAAGAAAAGGTTTGGAAGAAAGTGCTACAAGGAAGCTCAGGGCTGGGAAAAGAAGAGCATTTGACAAATCCAAAGCTGAGTGCTTCAAATGTGCAAAACGGGTCACAATAGCTGCTGACTGTGTGTCAAAAGCTGTTGGTCAGTCATCCAAACCAACAAGACTAACAAGGATGATGGCTAAGGGTTAAGTACCATATGGCCATGGCTAGGCTGAGGAAAGTGGAAAAACCTCAGTGTCTCCAATCGCCAAAAGGACTTATGGCAGAGACATGTGACTGGGAGGAATCTGATTCACATCTGATGAAGAAGTAATCAATGTCTGATGGCCAACACTGATGTCCCATCAACAAGCAGCTTCAAACAAGATAATGGCTTGAAGCTGAAGCCTTCAGCAGTTAGAGAACTGAATCCTACTTGATTATAAGGTACAAAATTTTATGGCTTCAGTTCTGAAGAAAAAGTTAAATGTTTGAATATATGCTTGTTGATCTCAAAGTTGCGGTTGAGAAGCATGATGCTTACTATCTGAAACTCTAAGCTTAAAGCTGATCTTAAAACTAAATCCATAAACTGGACAGTTTCATAAGGTTGGAAACTGAGCTTGATGAGTTAAAACACATCAACTCTATTTTATGGGAAGAAAAGAGAGAAACAGATAAAAGCATGCTAAGCTAAAAGATAGTTGACCTTGGTGTCCAATCTGCACAAAAAGTCAGCCATTGTATAAGTCAACAGATTCCTGCAACAAATCCAAGCCTATCTTGGAGGGGATTTGACACACAGCAGCTTCCATTGTTGAGATCAATAATCGTGAAAGAAGATTTTCCACTCTTAGTGAACTTCCAAATACATTCATCAAAATGTGAATGGTAAACTGATCTCACAAACAGGTTTGGTCAGGCCTCAAAAACTGACAGCTTGTGTGAACTCAGCTCAAAAGCTGATGTTGGAGTTTGTTCTCCAAGTCAGCCTGCTAAGTGCTCTGCTAGCTCACACAAGCAGTAGAAAGGAAAACATGTTCAAACTGAAGTTGTGGATGCTAAACCTGTTGACAAAACAGGTTCTGAGTCCAAAGCTGATGGTAAAAAGCATGTTAATCCTTTTGATGCTAAACACTTTGAAAATAAGTTTTCAAAAGTGGTAAACTGGTTTTAAATAAGAATAAACTTTTCAAAACCAGACACAGTGAGTATGCTGATAGGCAGCATAAATCACAATCCAGTAGGGGCAAAGATATAGCCATTGCTCAAACTGGAATAATTGGGAATAAGCTTCCCAAACCTGTGGAAGCTCAAAAGCCAATCAAGCTCCCTGTCTTTGACATCTGTCCTCCCAAAAAGAGGAAAGAGGACAGTCAAAGATGTGGCTATTGAACGCTCCACACAAGCTGTTGATTCAACAAAGAATGCTAACCTGCTGAAAGAATCAACAAAAATAGCTCAGAATGTGTTTCTGAGGATCTTCTTCCAAATACTAAAAAGAGAGAAATGTTACAAATGTGGGAAGAAGACCCATCTGGCCAAGGCCTGTCCTGAATCTGAGGACATGAGGCCTATTAACTCTGTGTTTCTCTCACTGCTGTCACAAGCAGTGTTGGAAACGGCACAGTTCTGAGAATGGTATTGAAGCGGATACCATTCAGATAGGGAATATTAGTGTGGATATTTCAAATCCATCAACAAATGTTGATGAAGTAGGAGAACTCATCTCTGTGATGAGTTCCCCTAAAAATGACTAATAATTCTCTAATCACTCTGCAGGAAAAACAACCTACGCAGGTTTGGTACTTGGACAGTGGCTGCTCAGGGCACATGACAGGTTGTAAAGAATTGCTGAGTGAACTCAGGCCTGAAAAAGGGCCAAAAGTCACCTTTGGTGACAAAATGGAGCTTAGAAGTGATCATGGAAATGCTAAACTCTGCCCAAGTAAAGCAGCTTAGAAGTGATCATGGTACTGAATTCAGAAACAGTACTCTTGAAGACTTCTGTGAAGAGAAAGGTATCACTCAAAACTTTTCAGCTGTAAGAACTCCTCAACAAAATGGAGCTGCTGAAAGGAGAAACCGAACTCTCATTGAAGCTGCCAGAACCATGTTGTGTGCATCAGGTTTACCTTCATCATTTTGGGCTGAAGCTGTTAACACTGCCTGCTTCACCCAAAACAGATCCTTAGTGATGAAAAGGTTCAACAAGACTTCCTATGTACTGCTCAAAGGGAGAAAGCCAAATGTCAGTTATTTCCTGTGTTTGGATTCCCTGTTTCATTCTGAACAAAGGGACCACGCTGTCAAAGTGTGAACCTAAAGCTGATGAAGGTGGTGTTTGTTGGTACTCTGCTATCTCCAAGCCACAGGGTAACAACAACAAAGAAGGGTGAAGATGAATCTATCAATGCACCTTTGAAGAGTCCAAGAATGCTCTCCACCAAAGCTGTTCTGAATCAGTTTCAGGAGAACTTAATTGATGAGCTGATGGCATTCAATCAATGGAAGAGGACCAAAGCTTCCACTACACCCAGTGTGAACCTTTTAATCTGATGGACATGATGATGATTATGTCAATACACCTTGTGTGAATAAAATGTACTGACCTTAATTACAATGCATGTCCAGAAACTATCAATGTGATTTTCCCAGTTCCCTCTGGACTGAGTGTTAAAACAGTGGTCAGACATGTTCAACAAGTGAACAGGCTCAAGACATCAGTGTGTCTGAAATCTTGAGAGCTGTTCACCACCTGCTGAAGATGTTAACTACTCAGGTAAATCATCATTGAAAAATGATCCTAAGTGGATCAGGTGTCACCCCAATGGTCAAATAATTGGTGACATCAACAAAGGGATACAAACACGGTGGGACAGCTTAGGAAACTTTTGATGAAGCATTAAAAGATGCCAATTGGATCACTGCCATGCAAGAAGAGCTCAATCAATTTGAGAGAAACAAAGTATGGAAGCTGGTCCCTGCTCCTAAAGGTAAAACTATAATTGGCACAAAATGGGTTTTCGGAACAAGATGGTGAGCAAGGTCATGTCATTAGAAATAAGGCAAGACTTGTTGCTGCGGGCTACAGCCAGGAGGAAGGAATTGATTATGATTGAAACATTTGCTCCTGTGGCCAGGCTAAAGAAGCAATTCGTTTGTATCTAGCCTACGCTGCTCATAAGAGCTTAAGGTATTTCAAATGGATGTGAAGAGTGCATTTTTTGAATGGAAGCTGGCAGAAGAAGTTTATGTCAAGCAGCCTCCAGGTTTTAGAAAAATGAACAAACATCCAGGTTTGTCTAAAGTTGGACAAAGCTCCTCTATGGTCTCAAACAAGCCCCTAGAGCTGGTATGACACCTTACTGAATTCCTTATGAGCAATGGTACCCAGAGTAAAGTGGATACCACACTGTTCATAAAGAGGGGAATCTGATATTATGCTTGTTCAATTATGTGGATGACTAATATTGGTTCTACTAAGGGGCATTAGGCAAGAATTTTCATTACTCATGAAATCTAAATATGAAATAGTATGATGGGAGAACTAACTTTCTTTTTAGGATTGCAGGTTAAACAAACCTCAAATGGGATTTTTATAAATCAAAGAAGTACACTTAGATCTTTTGAAAAAGTTCAAATTTGATCAAAGTTCTCCTATTAAACCCCCAATGGCAACCAATGTAAAATTGGATGCTGATGCCAGTGGCAAAGTTTCAGTAACAGCTTACAGAGGCATGATTGGGAGCTGCTATACTTAACTGCTAGTAGACCTGATATTATGTTTGCCACCCGTCTATTTGCTAGGTTCCAAGCTGATCCAAGGAATCTCATCTAGCTGCTGTCAAAAGAATCTTCAGGTACCTAAGGGTACACCAGGTTGGGTCTTGTATCCGCAAAGAAAGACAAATCAAACTAGTATACCATGACTACCACTCACTAAGACGATCACTGTGTGTTTACAAGACTTAAGGGAAACGCTTAGTAAAACAGCTTGACACACAGTATGCTCTGGTTTACACAGAAGCCTTGCATTGCATTGAACATCACACTTGCACGTTCACTCTTGGGTTTCAGCACTTAGCTTTCTTCACACTTCTTTCTGTCTTTAGAAGCTTCCTTTTATACTCACCTAGAGGATCTAAGAGAAACATCTTCATTGGACGGAATGAAAAAGGAGAAGTCTTGTTGAAAAGACAACATAACCTTTTCTGCACTTTTCTGAAAAGCAGACTTGTCTTCATATGTGCAGAACTTTTGTCTTTTTACTTTATCTACTGTTGCATTGCCTTTAACTAATTTAGGAATGTCAACTTTGCGTCTTTCTTCCTTGTAAAGGCCTATTTTGATATAAGAAAAAGGTCTGTCACCCTTTTTCAAATAACCTTTTGTCTTCATGTTACTGAACAGCGTGGGCAGGCTGAGCAGTTCTGTTTTCCACTTTGTCTTCGACTTTGTAAACTGATCTTGTAGTAAAAAACAATACATGATGACTTGGAAACATATTCCATAAAGTGTTTAGCCTGTTCACAAAGAACAGGTTCTGTTCACAAAGAACAGAACACTTTAAAAATGCCCAAGCTGTTCAACAGTGTAGAGGAGCGTAGACAGTTTATGTCCAGCCTGTTCAGCAGACAGAGCAGCTTGGACAAACTGTCTTAGTTGCAACACATGCAACATATAGAACAACTTTAGACTGATATTGCAAATCATTTTCAGGTTTCAATAAGGCATATAACAGGCCTTAAATTCAACCTTCAAATGCATCAACAGGTTTGATTATAAATCTCCCCCTCAGATGTAGAACAGGTTTGACTGAGGCCTTTTTGTGCCTAACACTTATCGGGTGGTACAATTCTATTTTTCTACGGCCGTCCAGGTGGTCGTTTGATAAGAGGCAGATATATCTTCTCTGTTGATTCCACATGCTCCCATTGATCTTTTCCAGGCAGCGGAGCAATTTCTAATGCATATGCTTCCTTAAAATTTTCAATTGTAAAACACGAATCGACATATTTGTTCCAATTAGCCTCCCTAGTGAAAGCAATGAAAGCCGCTGCATGGACACATGGGAGGCCGTTTACTTGCCAAACTCGACAAGTGCATTTCCTCTCGTCAAGTAAAACCTCCCGACGTTGTTCTTTACACTTCACTTCAGCTCGATTGTCACTGCTTCTACACACTTGAAATTCACAAAGTTCTAATAAAAAAACCAATGTTAGTAAACATTTATCTTTATAATTCTTAAGATGACAAAATATTATGTCTTAATAAACTTGCCTTGGAAATTCTCTTGAGATATTTTGTTGAACTAGGAACTAATTCGCCCTTCCACTTGTTGACAATCCTTTTTTTCTTGTCAAAACGTACCATAAGCTTTTCTCTAATGCCATCAAGAAGATCAAGCACATGTTTATAACGCAATTCACCTATCCAAGAGATAAATGTTTCTGAAATATTGTTAGTGATGTAATCACACTTGACCGTTGTGCCAAACTTGCTCCTAGTCCAAATCTTCTTATGATTCTCGTTCAAATATTTAATTGCATCATCACGCACACTTGCAATCTCGCCTAACAACCTGTCATGCTTAATAGTACTATAGGTATTTGCAGCACCCCATAGATTGAACATGAAGAAATCACCTCGAAAAGGTTTCTTGAAGTTGCTATATAAGTGTCTCATACATTCTCGATGCTCAACATTAGGATAAACTTGATTAATAGCAACCTCTAACCCTTTTTTGCATGTCTGAATAGATGACAAGACCATTCGGAGTACCGATAGCTTTTTTCAATGACTCAAGAAACCAAGTCCATGATTTTGTATTCTCTGATTCAAGCACAACATATGCTACAGGAAACATACCATTGTTACCATCTATGCTTGTGGCAGCGGCCAATACACCATTAAACTTCCCTTTCAAATGGCACGCATCAAGCCCAATGTAAGGACGACAACCAGCAAGGAACCCGTTAAAGCAAGCAACTAGTGAAAAAAAATTCGTAGAAAATGCTTTCCATCACCCTTTGTCTCAAAGTCTATTTCAATTACACTCCCTGCGTTTCTCTTACGGATTTCCTCTTTGAAATCATCAATTTTTAAGAAGGAGTCGTCCCATTTGCCATACATATCGGTGTAAGCTTGTTCTTTTCCTCTAAAGACTCTCATATAAGGTACATCAACATTGTAGTTTCTCATAAGCCATCTTTGAAGTTCCGCACAAGAGACATCACCGTCAGATTTCAACTTGTCAGTGACTACATCAGCAATCCATACTTGAGTAGCGTGCTTTTTTCCACACTTATTGCTTCGAGTACAAGACTGTGATTCCACAAATTTCTTAACCTGTATTAATAGAAACATGAAATTGTGTTAGCAAATGTTTAAACCTAAACTAATGTCTTATTTTTAGTAAAGCATATACTTACTTCAAAAGTAACTCCATCTTGAGGAGTAAGTGAAGCATGAATTCTCCATTCACACTTTTTATCGTCACAACATGCTGTAACTCGTGTCAAGTCACTTTTCTCAATAACATATTCAAATTCATTTGTTAATGCATAATGGTTCAGAGCTCTTCTAAAAGATATCACGTTTGGAAATTTTGAATTTAGCTTCATGGTTGGACTTTTCTTGCTGTATGCGTAAGTTTCACAATCGTAATTTAGAAACTCATCTTCGTTTTCATCACTATGACGACTATGATAACTTTCTTCAGTCGGACAATTAGAGTCTGAATCATTTTCATCATCAGATTCATCAATATCTTCAACTTGACCATTGTACTAAAACATTTACTTCATTTAAGTTAATGAATAAATTAATGAATAAAGAATTTACTTCATCAATACCTTTCTTGGATAAAATTTTCAGTTGTTACATAAAT
Organism: Centrapalus pauciflorus; assembly: GCA_020465985.1. Taxonomy (NCBI): domain Eukaryota; kingdom Viridiplantae; phylum Streptophyta; class Magnoliopsida; order Asterales; family Asteraceae; genus Centrapalus; species Centrapalus pauciflorus. The sequence goes on along the minus strand of JAANYP010004808.1, from coordinate 279,151 downwards.
TGTTGCTTCTTTCTCTTCCTTGTACATGTTAAGCATCACCATGAAGTCATCTTCTGTTTCTAGTTGAATAAAAGATTGCACTTCTGCAAACTTGTCAACAAAAACTAATGACAAAACGATGTCACTTTTTGATGGATAATGTTTCATAACCTCTTCCACTAGATCGTTCATGTTGTATGAATAAGTGTCCATGTAAATATACTTGTGATACCCAAAACAATATACTTTTCTACATGAGTTTCTGGCTAAACGAAAGAAACCACCATAGTTTAGTTTAAGCTTGTAACTAGATGGTTCTTGCCTGAGAATGAAAATAAAATGAAAAGATGGTTATTGGAAATAAAGGACTACTAAACTTCAAAATAAAACATAGTGGATAAATATAATTATCTTATAAACTTACTCGATAATCGGTGAGTGAACCAAAATCTCCCATCTCGATTGCGAACAATTGTCAATCGTATTATCCATCTAAAATATGTTGTAACAATTTCAACAAAGTATTAGAAAAAACAATAGCGATCTAGGTGGAACTCATGAATCCAATTATGCATCATAGTAAAAACAATTTCAACAAACTTATTTCAAGTTTGGTCTTGTATGCAATTATGCATAAGCAAGGTAGCCCATGTCCTTTCTTGACTTTTGTAATGTAGGTTCGGCAAATGATCAACAAATGACAAAAATTAATTAATTGAACACATCAACATCAAAACCAAATATATTTTCAAAACACTGCACATAATAAAATTATACAAACTAACATCAATAGATTTCTAACTTGATAATAAAAATATCTGTTATGAACTTTTGACTTCTACAATCAATTAAAACAATTTTGACTTCTAAAAAGTCCAACAACCATATAATACAAAAAGCACAAAAGAATTCCTTTCTAAAAAATTCAAAAATAAACCAACAGAGAAGTACTAGAAAAGCATGAAACGTGTGAAGCGATTTTTAAATTTTTTAAAAATATGAAAATTGTTGGGCACACAAAGTGTTCCACGAATTGACAAAGAGACAAAATAAAGTTACCTTGGAAAATGACTAAAGTATGGCTGACCCACACACTCTGTTTCTGTCTGTACTTCGTCTTCTTCTTCGACGCTCAGAGATGAAGACGTTGTGGAGAGATGAACAAGAAAACAAATGACTTTTTAATTCCTCTGTAATTTTATTTCTGATTTTGTTTCCAATTCAACAAATGGAGGGGTAATTAGGGAATTTTAATTAAATTAATTACTAAAATAGTTTTTTGATATTTTTAAAATGATTTAATAAATTATAAATTATATATTTGGATATATTAGTGAGTTTTAAAGATTTGTAAGGATATATATGTAATAAAAATTTTGTAAGGATATATATGTAATAATGGAGGTTTACAAGGATATACATGAAATTTTCCCTTAAAAAAATAATGACAACAAAAATAAACAAAAAATTTAAACATCACAAAATTAATTTTTTTTTAAACAAAACAAAAAAAAAAATAAAATGACCTAAAGCTAAAAAATTTTAATAAAAGGAACAAACAAAAAACAAAAAATAAAATGTTGCTCCCCCTTGAACTTTGCATTTAAGCTCCCCCTTGGATGTATACCACTATTTATTTCTGCTCCCACTACAATTTATCAGATAAAAAAAATTAGCAGACACCCAAATATCAGATAAATTTTTTTTGTCTAAACAATTATCAGATAAAATTTTTTGTTAGCTCCCCCTGCACATGATAATCCGCTTTTGTTAAATCTCAGAAAAATTAAACTTTTAAATCATACGAGATTAACAACAATTTAAATCAAGTAAAATTGTAAAATTAAAATTATATTGTGTAATAACTGAATGTTTAAATCTAATGATTCAACATACCCAATTTGTATACCAAAAAATTAAAGCATTTTTCATTTAATGCTTTGGTAAGCAAATCAGCTAGTTGATATTCAGTTGGTACGAAATATAATTCTACGTTATTATTTTCTACATGATTTTTTATAAAATGATACCGGATATCGATGTGTTTAGTCTTTGAGTGTTGCACCGGATTGGATGAAATTGTAATTGCACTTTGTGAATCACAATAGATAGGAATCTTTGTAAGTGTAACCCCGTAATCTTTCAGTTGGCTCTTCATCCACAGCACTTGTGAACAGCAAGATGAGACAGCAACGTATTCAGCTTCTGCTGTTGATAGTGACACACAATGTTGCTTTTTGGATGACCAGCAGACGGGTTTGTCTCCGAGAAATTGTACTGCTCCTGATGTGCTCTTTCGATCCATTTCATCACCTGCATGATCAGCATCAGAGAAGACAGTTAATGTAAATGATGATTCCCTGGGATACCACAAACCTAAGTTTGGAGTTCCCTTCAGATATCTTAATATTCATTTGGCAGCAGCCAAATGTGATTCTTTTGGATGTGCCTGATATCCAGCGCAGACACATGTACCAAACATAATATCCAGTCTACTGGCAGTTAAGTACATTAATGACCCAATTATCCCACTATAATGAGTTACATCAACAGGTTTCCTTGACATATCCTCATCGAGTTTAGATTTAGAATCCGGAGCCATGGGAGTTTTCATGGGTGTACTATTGACCATGTTGAATATCTTTAACATGTCTTTAATGTACTTTGACTGATTGATGAAAATGCCATCACTCAGTTGTTTAACTTGTAGACCCAAGAAAAAAATTATTTCTCCCATCATGCTCATTTCAAACTTTCGGGACATTGAAAAATGCAAACTTTTTGCAAAATTCAATATTTGTAGAACCAAATATTATATTGTCCACATATATCCGAATAACTATGAAATCGGGACCCTGACGTTTAATAAATAGGGTAGTATCCATTGCACCTTTGTTGAAGCCACATTTCAAAAGATAATTTGAAAGTGCATCATACCAAGCTCGGGGTGTTTGTTTAAGGCCATATAGTGATTTGTCTAAAATATATACATGATCAGGCTTCAAAGGATCAGTAAAACCTTTGGGCTAATATGTATATATTTCATCAGTTAACTCCCCATTTAAAAATGCAGTTCTTACATCCATTTGATATACAGTAAAATTTTTATGTGCAGCAAACACTAGAAACATTCTAATTGCTTCAATCTTGGCAACGGGGGCAAACGTTTCTTCATAGTTGATTCCTTCCTGCTGGATGTATCCTTTGGCGATGAGACGTGCTTTGTTTCGAATGATGATTCCGTGTTCATCTTTCTTGTTCTTAAAGATCCACTTCGTGCCAATGATAGACTTGTCCTTTGGTCGTTCCACCAATCTTCAGATGTTCAACCTTTCAAACTGATTGAGCTCTTCTTGCATAGCCACAATCCATTTTGCATCTAGAATAGCTTCTTTCACCGTCTTTGGCTCGATCTTGCTCAAAACATTTGAGAAGAAACATTCGTTCATGGTAGCTCTCCTGGTTCTTACTGAGGCAGAGGGATCACCAATGATGTTTTTTGGTGGATGATCCCTTGTCCATTTGAATGTATGAGGGTAAGGTTGAAGTTGGTCTTGATTGGGATTCAAGTACAGGTAGGGAATTTGGGGATTTGTTTCAGATGTTGATGAGATATCAACTGAGGTGGGGGTTTCTGAATTTTTTGAATTCAAGGGAGTTTCAAAAGATTATGGAGCTTGAATTGGATGTACACTATCAACAGGTATGTGTACATTGGTCGTTCAAACCTCTCCAGTATCTTCAGAAATCGGTTGATGCAAATGATCAGAGACTACGACCGGATCTTTAGTAATCCTGTCAGGAACCAAAATTGGAACATTAGATTTGGTCTTTTCAAAGTAATCTTCATAAAAATTTTCCAAAAGTTTATTAAGATCATTCATTTTGTATTTATGCTCCGGTGACTTCACTGAAGTCGACTGTTTAAGTTCGGGTCCAGAACTAGCGTATTCAGGAGCCATAACAATTCCTTCGTTGAATTTGACGTTTACGCTTTCATTGACTATCTTCGTTATTTTGTTGTAGACTCAAAAAGCCACAAATTCTTTGGAGTATCCAATGAAGATGCCTTCATCCGCTTGCTGATTAAACTTTCCCAAGTTATCTTTTTCATTCAAGATAAAACATCCAAAGACATGAAAGAATTTAACATTAGGAACTCGTTTATTAATCAGTTCGTATTGTCTTTTCGAATCTTTTGTTGATGATCGATCTGTTCTGAGTAAAGCATGCAGTTGCTACAGCTTCAGCCCAGAGGAATAACGACAGATTAGAGTAAGCAAGCATTGTCCTAGCAGATTCAACAAGCGTGCAGTTTCGTCTTTCAACTACATCATTTTGTTGTGGGGTACGATCTGCCGAATATTGATGAGTTATCTCAACAGAGCTCAGAAATGTCTCGAGTGACTTATTTTTGATCTATGTACCATTATCAGATCTAATGGTCTGAACTGATAGCTGCAGCTTGACTTGAATTTTGCATATGAAGTCAATAATGATCTCTGTAGCTTCAGACTTGGATCTCAGGAAGAAAACCCATGTGTAACTTGAATAATCATCGACTATGACCAACACATATCTCTTCTTGTTGATACTTTGTACCCTCATAGGTCTGCACAAATCCATATCAAGTAGCTCTAAAGCCCTAGTTGAAGAATGTTCAACTTGTAACTTGTGAGAAGCTCTCACCATCTTTCCTTTTTCACAAGCGGCACACAACTTCTCTTTCTGAAATCGGAGAGTTGGTAGCCCTTTGACAAGACCACCTTTTGCAAGATTGCTCAGTTCCTTGAAGTTCAAATGGGATACACGGCGATGCCACAACCATGATACTTTAGATGTTGCCTTTGACAGTAAGCAGACATCTTTCTTCAGATTTATGTTGGTTAGATCTACGGAGTACAAATTGGTTTTCCTATTCCCAACTAGGATTTCCTTCCCTTCCCCAGATCTAATACTAAACCGATTAGCCTTAAAGTTGACTTCTAACCCTTTATCGCATAGTTGGCCGATACTGAACAGATTATGACCAAGACCATCAACATAGAAAACCTTCTGAATAGTTATCTTGTCGTACTCCAGACTCCCATATCCTTTGATCTGAAAGAATTGATCGTTGCCGAACCTTACCGTCCCGCAGAATTTGTCAACAAAATTCGTTAGCGTTTCTCTCGGTCCGGTCATATGCTTGGAGCACCCGGAGTCAAGGTACCACACATGAATTACCTATAAAACGTAGGAAAACGTGAGGTACCCACTTATAGTTGGGTACCTTAAAATTTGTTAAATCATGCGGTATTTTGTCAGGTATTTTAACAGATAAATTCGTTGACTTTGGAACCCACTTTTTAACAGTCTTTTTGGGTATCAATTTTTGTACAGTTCATTTCAGAACTGATTTTGAAATATTCTTCTTTGATACCCTTTTCTGTTTAAGAGTAGGAACCTTGTTCTTTGGAACCCATACAAACTTATCAGATTTATGCACATATTTATCATTCAACACATGGCAATTGACAGAATTTAACAAAAACAATTCAACACGAGAGTATTTAGAATATTGTTTAACAGGATATTTATTACAGACAGAATTATCTACTGGACTAATGCTATCTATAACACATAAATATTTCACTCTCCATTCTTGTCTAAAACTCTTGTTTTTCTTTTCCTGTTGCTTCTTTCTCCAAGCTTTCTTCGATGAACTTTTCACAATATAATATGACATAACAAAAAATGAGAATTAGTCAATTTAGAATTACCCTTATTCTACAAAATCTTCTTACCTTCAGAAGCATGTGCGTTCATTTCAGTTGAAACCTTTGATAAAGAAGTTTCACCTTTTTCAAATTTTGGAGTCACAAAAGTAACTTTTGTTTTCTCCTTTTCCTTTTGTAAAACAGGTGAAGATACAGATTTAACCTTAGAATCTGTAGGTATTCTTTCAAAATACTTATAGTTTCTTTGGGAAATCAGAAACTGATCTTAATGCTAATGCCTTATCTTGGAAAAATCTAATACTAAAGCATGTTCTTGTCTTAATTTATTTTCCAAGGAATGAACATTTTTCTTTTCGGATTTTAATGATTTATCAAATCTTTTTAGCATACAAGCCATCTGAGTAAGTTTCTGTTCTAGCACACAGGAGTTTTCATCATCAGAATCAGAATTAGATTGTACCTCGGGTGTCTCTGAAGTGTCTGAGGCATCTGATTCTGATCCGTCATCTTCCTGATCTTTACTGCAGTCTGCTTCTCCTGTGGCCATCAATGTCATATCCTCTCTCAATTCGTTGTCAGAATCGAAATCTTTTGGCTGTTCAACTTCATCATCAGTCAGGCCGACCCAAACCTCATCTTCAGCCAACATAGCAGACTCACTCAATTCAGACTCATTAAACACTTCTGACTTTAGGCAGATATGAGCGTCTTCGTCCAGAATGTCTTCATCCTCAGACAGTTGTAGCCAGTGGTCGTCCTCAGCCATTAATGCCTTACAAACCTCCTTTTCTTTTGCTAGTAGTGCCTTCAGTGTATAGTAGCCAGAGTTCTTAACTGGCCTGGTTTGCCAAAGTTATTACATTTCTGATTAGCATCTTTCTTGGCCGGTTTATCAGTCTTCTCGTATTTGTCAGCCTTTTTCCCACTGCTCTCTTCAGATTTGTCATACCTATCTCTCTTTTCATATTTCCTGGAGCCTATCTTGTATCGCATCATGTTATTTGTCGGTTTGCGATAAAATTTTTTCTGGAATGCCTTTGTCAGTAAGGCCATTGGATTTTTCATCTCCTCTATCTCGGAGTCAGTTGAAGAATCAGTTGATTCTGAATCTAAGGAACTACTGCTTATTGCTAATCGCTTCTCCTTTTTCAGTTTATACATGTATTTCTTTACTGCCAGGAGAGCAAAAGGATCTATTGTTGCCTTTTCTGCTTGTTTCTTTCTAGACATTTTCCTTAAAACAACTTCTTGATAGTTATTAAGGTTCTCAAACACCATATGGAAATCCATATCGTCAATTTCTTTAGTCTGCTGGATGATCATGGTATATTTATCCCATTCCAGATTAAGCACATTCAGGAATTTGACATTTATATCCAGATTGGATTTTGTCACTCCATTCCTCTTCATTTCACTCATAAGATTTACAAATCTCAGATAGGTGCTTTCCAGCAACTCTCCTTCTCTCGCTCTAAAATTTTCAAAAGTCATCAGACTGTTTCTCGCTCTATTCGTAGCTGCTTTGTCTGAACCACACATAAGTCTACACACCTCATCGCATATGGATTTTGCTATCTTTGTATTGGTTTGACTGATACAGATTTCATTCGGGATAGAAATCAGCAAGAGCTTTCTGGCAGTTTTGTATCCCAGCTTTTTTGTTTTTGTGCATCATTCAGATTGGTATTCTACAGTTCTTTTCGGTATCACAGGATTACCAGTTGGTACAGCTAGAATTGTTTCAAGAAATACCGCTAGTCCCTCTGTCAGGGATTTCAACATTTCATCTGATAGGTCATACAAGCTGATAAATTCCAGAAACTGTTCCCTCCACTGAACATACTCACCTCTATACAGAATAGGAGGTTTGGTTTCCGACCACATAGCTAATGCATTATTCGACATTGTGAACGATTAAACAGAATCTTCCAAGATCTTTTAATGGAATTTGATTGATTTGAACACTGAATGAATGATCAAACTTGTAATAAGTATGATCAAACTCGAATTAAGAAGAGTAAAACTTGAATGTCAAGGGATCAAACTCGAACGAAAGAGATATGAAACTCGAACAAAGAATGGATCAACTCGAATGATGAAGTGTAAAACTCGAATGAATCCTTATCAAACTCGAATCTAAAGTGATCAAACTCGAAGAGTTAGTAATAAAACTCGGATCACAAGTCAATAAAACTCTAATGACAAGACAATGAAACTTGAATGACAAGTCAATCAACTCGAATGAAGAATCAATAAACTCAAATCAACTTGAATTGTATTTGATTAAACTCGCATATTGTATGATAAAACTCGAATCAACTTGAACTAAACTTTGTTTTTGTCAATTCAAACTCGAATGTAATTTAAAAAACTTGAATGTGAGTTTATTCAAACTCGAATTTAAGTTTCAAACTCGAATGTGTTTAAACATACTTGAATGTTTTTTTAACAAACTCGAAAAAAGGTCTTGTCCAACTCGAATAAAGTGTTATGCAACTCGAATAAAACTGTTATCCAACTTGAAATCTTCTTTATTCAACTCGATTAAAACTTTAATTTCAATTTAATTCGAGTTTTAACATTTTTAAAATGTTTTAAGTCCGGATTCCAACTTTTTCACCAAAAATTGATGATTTTGTCTAAAATTGTAATCGAAGGTTCTTTTACACACACAAACACTGTTTGTGAAAACAACTTGACCAAATTCAGACCAAAACCCTTGAATTTTTCGAAAACAGTCAAGAACACAAAACTTTTTCAAAAATCCGTAAAATTCAAATAAGTTTTTCTGTGTTTTGAATTACAAACTAAGATTATACTCAATTTGTTCATCTTTAAAAGTCGAACATTCGATCCAATTATCAAAATCAAACACCCACTGAATTAAAAACCCCAAGGGTTTTTCTGATTTTTGAGAAAAACCGTATGAAACAGTGTTCTTTAAAAAATATTTTCAGAATTCAAATTCAATCAAATATTGCCATTTCTGGGTTTGATACCAATTGATTTTCTTATTTAATCAATCACAAACAAGTATCAATCAATTAATAACAACAAGAAAAACTAACCGAATGATTTAGATTGCAAGATCTGGAAATTACAATACGGTTGAATGTTGAGAGCACTGTTGACCTAGCCGTACAATATTTTCCGTGAAAAAGTAAAATGTACGAACTGTACATTTACAGTACAATATTTTCCTATTTATACAAAAAGTCAAAACTATTAACTAATTATAATAAGACCCCTAGACTTATTATTTTCATCAATTAAACTAATTTCCAACAAATTCAAAGTTGCACAAGAGTTGAAGGTGTTAAAAATGAAATGGTGAGAATCCATGTCAAGAAAAACGTCATGACATGAGACCCTATGGGTCACACACTTACCGACTTTTCTAGCCTAAAAAGTTGAGTTTGGTCAGTCGGGGGTCGATGCTTGGGTCTTAACTTGCAATGCATCTCTAATCTGAGTATTTAAAGGGTTTAAGGGTTGATGATCAATCTCGGGACTACGAAGTTCCCATGTGAACTTAGTATGTTCAGTTTGATGACCCAATACCTGTAACCAATATATGGGTGTTTTTTTATATGAATAAGATCACATATGTGCTATATACATGCTTATATAGGTGAATCGAGTTGCAAGGGACTTGAACTCAAGTCTTGGTTGAAGACTTTGGAGTCCTATTACATCAAGCACTGTGAGTTCTAGAATTAATGTAGAATAACGATTATGTGTTAATTGTTGTTTATGCTAGGGTATTGACATGCTATTTTATTATGCATATTCATATGTCATACTGATAGATTCATTGTAGCCCTTATTAGGCATGTTATGCACCATAAAATGAAAATGTATTGCCATGCTAGTTGACATCATTGTGGATTGGATTGTCATGCATGTCGTATTGGAAGTACTATCTATTTGAATGAGACAACATATGCCTCGGTAACCCTGTTGGTGGTCAAATAGTTTATTTGACTATTCATATAGTAATTTATATGATTACTTATTGTTGGTTGAGTACAGTAGTCTATTTGGACATTAAAGATTGAATAAAAACAATAATTGTTATTGATTAAACGAGTAGATCTTGAGGCCATCTTTAATCAATCATTATGGCACAAAGCATAGTAACCTATTTGGTTGTAAGTTGTCAGTTAGGAACCGTCTAATCGGTAAGCCTAAGGCGGTAACCGAGTGGTACCCGTATGGAAGGTTATCGTTGGAAACTTAACAAATAAAAATAGAACTGATAACATATGAGGCACATTGGGCACAATTGGTCATTATTGACCAATTGGATTGTTGGATGTCCAACATACTAAACTTGTGAGGAACCACTCCCGTACTTGATTGGGGTAGATGCGGTTATATGTGTATGTATATATATTGTTGGATACTTGTAACACCCTAAATAATTAAGAGTCAACTAAGTCCTCTAATAGTGTTTAGTAAGAATAATTATGAATTAATTATTATAAATGGGAACTTATGTAGATGATTAGTCTAGTGCTAATAACAAAAATGTACTTAATATTTAATAGATGAAAAAATAGTTTGGTTGGGGGTGCAAGATAATAATAGAGGGAGAGTTGGAGGGCTAAAGGTGGCCAAAGGCCAAACTTTTTTCTCCCTCCCATTTTTATTCTTACGGTTCACACATGTGTGTTTTGGTCTAGCATAAGAAAAGAGAGAAAGAGAGAGTAGAGAGTTGGGTAGAAGTTGAAGATTGAAGTGCTTTAGAACTCAAATCTTGCTCATCTTGTTGGTTATTGAAGGTATAACTTCCACGTCTTATCCTTCTTCCTTTTCTTTTCATTTTGGCTCCATGGTTGATGATGAACTCAAATGAGTTCATGGAGTTTTCTTTGGGAATCAAACTAAATGTTAATAAATGTTGTAATAGGTTGTTATTGGGTTGATATGGAGCCATAATATATAACTATATATGTTGATTTGGTTGGATTGAGTTAGAAACTCAATTTGGGCTCAAATTGAGCCATAAATCGAACAGTTGCATTTGGGATGTTCTGGAAGCCTAAAATGAGCTGAAAAGTGTTAAAATAATTTTTTTATGATTGATACCAAGTGTTGGTATTGAGTTTGATTGAGTTCTGAAATTTTGGGTGTAAAATACGTAGGGAGGAGAAGTGCAGGTCTAAGGTAGACTCGACGAGTCAAATTCTTCTGTCCAAAATTTTCATTTTTGGCTCTGGGAGCCTATGCTAACATCTAATACTTGTAAAATACCTCTAAATTAATTGTTTAAAGGATTCTAAAGTTTAATTTCACATTCGGGTCTCACAGAGTCCTGGAATGGATCAAGGCTTTCGGTTTGGACCCGAAATGTATTTAGAAAGGGTTTAAGAGTTGTTGAGAGTATTGAGCCTCTATGATGGATCCAAAACTTTTTTACAACTCCTATTGTAAGAGTCTAGATATTCCCAAAGTTGGAACATGAATCCGAGTTCGTTGGGTACCGGAATGACCCTAAAATCACTCGTTGTTATACGAACTCACAGTTGGAGAACTTTACGGACTTAATAAGCTACAGGGGCTTACATTTTGTTATGTAAACCTTATGTAGGTAAATTGGATCGTTGAAGCCTATTCGAAGAATCTTTTGCCTTATTTGCAATTATTGATCGAATTGAGACGTCTAGGCTATAAATAGTCAATCACTGTGAGTTCTAGGACTAATGTAAAAGAATGATTACATGTTAATTGTTGTTTTTGCCTTTGTTGATGATATGATATGTGAGCATGCACAATAACATGCTAATTAATGTCATGCATTTGATATGGTATGCCTAAATGTTTATATGCATGAATAATACGAATTGAAATGTGATGATACATGATCGATGACCTCATTGGCCAAATAAGTCATTGATGTGGTAATGGTTAATCATTGAGATGAATGCATGATAATTCCGAGTTGTAAATTGGGTCACTCATCATTACAATTTAGTTGTTTATAAACTGTGGATAAGGACTATTTTCGGTAGGCTGATAAGAGATTATTAAACGACCTGGTGATATATTAGAACCGTTAATGGTGAACTGTTAGTTGGAGTAGGTAGGTGGTCACTCTTAAATGGTTAGTTAGGCCACATTCGTGAATACTCTTAAAGGGTCATATGACCCAATATATATTATAATGAGGTTATTTGGACCTCAGCCTTGGTTGTGGATTTGGTTGGACTCATTTAAATGTCCAGGGCTTATTCTTAGTCTATTGGGATCGTGGAAGGCCCAATGTACATGATGAAGGTTGTGCTTAGTGTAATTGATTTATTGTTGGAAAACCACTCCCGTTTTAATATGGGGTAGATGTGGTTGTGTATGTATGTGTGTATGTAACTTGTTGGGAACCACTCTCGTTATCAATCGGGGTAGACGTGCCCAATTACATACACATTTACATATTGTTTATGTGGGGATCTGTCACCTATGTGTGACAAACCATGATGATCTAAACGTTGGGCTGCAGGCTTGGTCGGTCTAGTGGCCTCAGTATGTGTTTCAGAATGTGAGTACAACAACAGTTCGCCTATGTGTGACGGACGATGATGATCTGACACGTTGGGCTGCAAGCATGTCTTGGAAACCCTTGTGTTGTAGTGTCATTAGTCGTATGTATTTGGTCATGTAATGGGCCACCTGCGGGTGATGATAACTACACGTTACAACATGCTACTATGACCATACGGAACTACCTTGGCCGGATTAGCCCGCATTGGTGAGGTGGATTTCGATTTATTGAGATGGTTCCCTACCTTCACCGGATTAGCCCGGATGGGTGAAGTGGATACCAATGATTGTGATTATTCCTCACCTTGACTGGGCTTGGCCGGGCCGGACGGTGAAAGTGGAATTTTGTGTGATTGATTAATGTTGGAAGTCTATATCCCTCAGAGTGGACACTTATTTGTGGGACATCTTATAGATCATATATTCGATGCGGGACACCAATAGTCCTCAATGGGGATAAGGTGATCCCGCTCTAACTTGGTATTGGCCATCACTAGCCTCTATATTATTGGTTGACAGGAAATACGTGTTGGATAGACATGATTATTGTGTAATTATTATTTATATTAATATTAGAATTCACTAAACAACTATTGTTGTTTACCCATTAGTTGTTATCCTTTTTACAAGTTTTGATCTGTCGGGTGGAAAGCATCTGGTCTTCTTTATTGTTGAAGATTGTAGACTCGAGACTAACAGTATGCCTTGGTTTTTGTGTTGGGTTTGGATAGCTGACTCCGGCCTTAACTATTTGTTTGCAAGATCATGACCTGTAACCTTGTATATTTTAATAATTGTTATTTGGATGCATCACTTATGATGCATTATTGGTAAATTCCACCCTAATTCTGCAAGTATTAACGTGTTAATTATTGTTAACTATACTTACATATGTATTATTGTTGTATGAGTGTTTCAATTTGGTATCAGAGACGTGGTTCATCGACTGAGTATAGTGCAGGATACTAACCCTTGAACCCTTGGATGATAATAACAAATTTAAGTTTGAATTTGCCCTAGGATGGAGATATGTGGGTAGACGTATGTTAATAACAAGTGGTAATATATATAAAAATTGATCTATATAATTCAGATATGGCCAACGATGAGCGTAGCCGTATTTTGGCAAATGATGAAATGGACTCGAAAAAAGCTCAATTACTTTGCAAGATGGTAGAAATAATAGAGTAGGGTCGAATCAGGAATGTGATGATGATGGAAAGAAACTTGAAAGTTTTGCAAGACGTGGTCAGAATTAAGGATGAATTAAATAAAGGGAAAGATAAGAGACAAGCTTTCCTCTTCTAAGTCCTTAAAGAAAGTATGCTCTTTCCAAGACTTTAGTAAATGTAGACAACCCGAATTTGCATGAGGGATTGAACCCTTCAATCCTTGTATTGGATTGAAGAGGTTGAGAAGAAATTTCGATTATGCGAATGTAGCGAATCTGACAAGGTGGAGTACGGAGCTGACGGGTCCTGTATTACTATGGTGGGATGCTGAGATTTCCATTTTGGGGCAAGAGTTTTGTAACAACCGGCACAAAATCTAATTAACATTTGTCACTTAATCAATAGTCATTAGTAATTAATCAAAGTGATTAACAAGTTCGTAAGGAATTTCCTTACAAATAGAAACAATTTCATCGGTGTGATCCGATGAAACAACAAGGAATTAATTCGATCAATTTACGACATAATAGATTAAATCAACTAAGTGCATGATTTAGTTAAGATTAGTGTCATTAATTATGCATTAACAAACTTACATAACTTTAATTATGCAAGACAAATCAATTTCATTAAACTAGTGTATTTCATAAGTATTTATGAAATTATACAAAAAGAAAATTACAAGAATACATTTTAAATAATTTTATACAAAAAAAAATGATAAAATCTTTTACAAATACCTATAGGGCCAGCCATATAGAGGGTACACACCCTCAATTGACTTTCAATTTTATATTGTGAAGGCCTTGCACAATCACCGTCAACTTTATTTCACCATCTCCTTTTAACTTCACTTGATCTTCACTCAACCTCCATATTTTTCATCATTTTACCATCTTTTTCTCTCTATAAATAGAGACATATTTCACTTTATTTTCCACACCTTTGCAAGAGCAAAAACACTCTCCTTTTCTCCTTCATAGAACCGACCAAGCACACCCCACCAAAACACTTCAAAAATTCTCTTTGTTCTTCAAGATTTCAAGTGGTTCTGAGGTGCAACTAGTTCAAGAATATTTCTCCTACTCATTTGCATTCTTTTCTTTATCAAAGTAAGTGAACACTACCCTATATACTTCTTTCATTTATGTAAATTATAAGTTTTGCATAATATATATAATCACCAACAAAAACAAGTTGCATATGAAGTAAAACTTATGAACATCTAGTTTTTATTTTTAAAGTTGTTACTACAAATGTGTTTATAAAGTATAAACACATAATGTAGGCATAAAAATTATGAAATCAATGTTCATAAATGTGTTTCATAACATTTTATACATGTGATTTTTGAATAAACAACAAGAATCTCAAGTTGTTGCAAGGTTGTGAAATTTGAATTTTTCGGCAGAAACATTACACCAACTTTGAAAAATCATAACTAATTCAAAACTTAACGAAATGAGTTGATTCTTATCCAGAATTTAGATCTATGTCTTAACTAAAAATCTGGAAGTTTTCATAATTTAACTCGGAGTTTTGAACCCCCAAATACTGTTTGGGAACCGAAAGGTCTCACAACTCATTGTGGCCAACATAGGGTTTTTAACGGACATTTTCCCTAACCTAAACACCTCTAAAAATGACCGTGTTTATCTTGAAAAATTCCTTGTATATAGTATTTTTTATTATAAATATCAAAGCCCAAATCGTTTTGGAGCTTGATTAAAAATAGCCTCAAAGTAGGCCGAAAAACCTCGATAAATCCTGAAAAATCCTTATAAATAAACTTGAACTTTTTAAATGAGTTTTTGTCTATGGACTTGTTAAGTTGGGTGCTTTAAAGCTTAAAAACTATCATACATGCAAATTATCATTTATAGACATTATTAAGTCCCTCATATCATTTAGGACTCGGTTAAGTCCGTTCAAGCTTCATTTCAAGTCAACGACTCGATCATCATTTTTTTGCCATCCATTTTAAGGTGAGTTTTCATAGCCCCTATTTTTACTTGTTCGTATTATTTGTGGTGAGAATACATGCTCAACCTTTTATTTTCTATGGACACAAGTACTTGAATCATTTTACATATTACATAAGAGTATTACTTCACCACCACCTTCAATCATGAACCGTTAATTACTTCGTAAACGTGAATATTCTGGATAGATCTACTTGGGTTGACGCCCCCATCCGGGTTGGTCAAACCGATTGTAAACGGATGCATAATCATTTGACATTTCTTGGTATTATGGTGTTGGATACCACATGGGGCACTTAAAAGTTAAGTTTCGGGGTCATGAGACTTATGGTAATACTTAAACTATTGATTCGCTTTTGTTTCCAACTAAATGAAATCTTGTGTTTTCCATATGTTGTCTATTTTATCGTGTTAACCTATGAGCTCACCAACTTTATCTTGACGTATTTAACATGTTATTCTCAGGACCATAAAGGCTACATTTCCGCACTCACGGCTAACTGACATATTTTTGCAAGCTTTGGAGTCACGGGGCATTTTCAAAACAAACATGGAGAGTTACTTGCATAATTAGATTATTATTTATTCTTGTCATGTATATTAATCTCCATTAATCGTGAACTCTTTTATTCCTGTGATTGTAAAACATTGTTCATAGTTAATGTATTTTGAAAACGTCCCATATAGAGGTCGTTCATTATGATTGTGACTTTGTTTCTGCGACGTCACGCCTTGTTGCCAAGCGGGGTATCAGGGTGTGACAAGTTTGTAGCTTCCTTGACTTGGAAGAAAATTTAAGGACCGATTTAACCGTCTGTTTAGTCCATCAACATCCTTGCTAAGAACTAGGCACGAGTGCATTCACCTCTCCCAAGGTGAAATGAATGTGGACGACTATATATCGGAGTTTAACTCGAAGGCATTGTTCATGGGGAAACTTGTGATGTATGACGAGTTCTTCGTGGAAGGATTACGAAGGAGATTCGGGAATTTGTTAGAATGTGTGAGATCCCGACATTTGAGAAAGCTGTGGAGTGCACTCGACTCCGTGAGTACGAATTGACTCGTGCGGAGCGTGAGGTTCAATCCTCAAGGGGAACTATGATTAAAGTTCCCAATGAATTAGTTCGACCATTACGTGTGGTATATCCAAGGGAAGTTGATCCCTATTTGTGGTCTCTGACTCACTCTTCATCGAGGCATAAATTTCTGTCCCGATCTTCGAGGTCTAAATCTCGACGTTGATGTTCGAATAGTATGAAGTTTCATAGGGGCGAGTATACGAATGACGCCCTGATGTGTCATGAATGTGGAGAGACTGGGCATGTTCGACCTAGATGTCCAATGCGAAGTTTAGTTTGTTAGAAATGTGGTCATATGGGGCACATGATTCAAGATTCCCCTCAACGGAAGACTACTTTTGATGAGGCTGAAGCTACAACCGAGTATTACGAGTCCCCGTAGTGGAAGCATCATTTTCCAACTATGATCTCACGTACATTTCCTTGAGATATTGTTATATGTTGTTACATTCTATTTTTTATTTTTCCTGAAAAATTGTTATTAATCTATACTACTATATAATGAATATATTTGTTGATCTTAAAAACAACTATTTATGCATAATGTACAATTCATTGATACATAAAATGTTAAATTTTAAGAGGTACAAATATACAAAGCATGATTTACAAGTGTTTGTTGCATGTATAAATTTTAATTTGATGATGCTTCGGAAAGATAAATAACCTTCTCTCCTCCCCAAGTTTGATTAATTGGCGCAAACTTCTCCACTCATCGTAACTATATCCTCCACGCTCTATACTCTCACTCTCGCTCGATGTCCCCCACCCCCATCAGCTGCTCTCCCCCTCCCCCATCCGCCTTCTTGTTCCTCACCTACTATCACCGACAAACTGTTGTCTACTATTATTGTGAAGCCTTTTTGTTTTATCTTATCGTTATCCCTCTAGATCGATCTTATTAGTGCTCCATTAATAATTGTGGTGCAGGTATTGTATCCTCCCTTTCTTCTTCATCATTTCATGGATTTTAACCGAATTAAAGTTTTTGTTCCTTCTTCATGGATTGCAACTTGAAGAGGAACGCTAGAAGTAGCGATGGCGATGGAGAGTGTCACTGTTTATAGAGACGACCGACCAAAGCCCTGATGAATTTCTCCACACAAATTCAAATGATGTTTTATATATAGTTTTCAATCTAAAAGGAAATCTCTCTCCATCGATTGCTGCTCGCTTCCCTCTTCTCCAGACTCTTCAATCACTCCTCTCACACCTGATAATGATCATGATTGATGGTTCCAATAACTAAATAGAATTTTCCTCTCTGAATGATATGATTACATTTTATCGATTAATTAGGTTAAATTTACTTTTTAGCATGATTTTGCGTTCTTCAGATTATTTCAAATCAAACTTATAGTTAATCCTTTAGATGCATATCTAATCTGAAATAAACTAAAATAGTATTTCTGTTTTGACTTTTGACAATTTTGTTAGTAGCTTGATAACAGATTGATTTCCTACAAGTGGTGAGTAGCTACTATTGAGTTGTTGTGTATTATAACCGTATTACATTTTTGTTTTCTGTATAATGATAACATTTTTCTACTATAAATTAAAGAACTGATATACTTGTCAAGACACATGAGTCCAATAATTTGTTAAATTGCATCCTGGTAGAGTAAAATGCTAAACCAAAATACTGTTTTACCCTCTTAAAAAACCCTGCACAATTGTCACACCCCGTTACCCCGTGGCAACGAAGCATGACGTCGCAGAAGCATAATCATAATCAAGTGAACGACCACTATATGGACGTCTTCAAAAATACAAGAATATAACTTAAAAATATGAAATTGTTTTACATAGCCCGAATAAAATAAAGAGTAGTTCGCAAGTTACGAAGATTTAAATACATAATTAAATTATCAAAAATGATGCAGATAAATCTTCCAAGTTTTTGAAATTGATGCGACTCCAAAATGAACGGAAGCCTTGGAATGCTTCCAAAGCTGTGCACGTGGCTTAATTACCTGAAAATACACGCTAAAATACGTCAACAAAATTGTTGGTGAGTTCATAGGTTTACACAAAAACATGACTTGTATGAACATCAACAGTTGAGTTTCAATTTATAAAACATAAATTCCATGTTATGTATTACATAAAACCATCATGCAACCGAAACTTAATTATGAGTTGCCCTGTGCAGTATTCCCCAATGTAATACCGTAATGTTAAATAT
Organism: Centrapalus pauciflorus; assembly: GCA_020465985.1. Lineage (NCBI taxonomy): Eukaryota > Viridiplantae > Streptophyta > Magnoliopsida > Asterales > Asteraceae > Centrapalus > Centrapalus pauciflorus. The sequence continues at coordinate 260,491 of JAANYP010004808.1, read as the reverse complement.
GTATGCACCCCTTAGCAGTTGGAGCGACCGACCAAGGTGGGGGACATTAATCCCGATAGATATATCCATAATATATTTGTGCTTACATAGAATGTAACAAACGGTTCATGATCTAAGGTTTGATGGGACCACATGTGTAATACATAATATTAATAAAACAGTTTATGTGTCTATAAGAAAACGTAGCATGTATTTCTACGCCAAAACATAACAGTGTGAAAATAGGGGCTATGAAGACTCACCGTAAGTTGATGGCAAAACGAGCGTAAAAACGTAGATTTTGTTGATGACTTGAGATGTTTATCCGAGTCCTAAATGATACGAGGGCCTTAATAACTCCCATATATGATAATATGCATGTATAAGGGTTTTTATGTTTTTAAATCACCCAAGTATATATATGTATATATATATATATATATATATATATATATATATATATATATATATATATATATATATATATATATATATATATATATATATATATATATATATATATATATATATATATATATATAATTTTCCAGCTTTTTAAAGGTTTCGGCCTACTTTGAGGCTGTTTTTGACCAAGCTCCAAAACGATTTGGGCTCTGGTTTTTTTAGTCATAAAACTACTATATACAAATAATTTTTCAAGTTCAGAACGATCATTTTTTGAGGTGTTTAGGTTGGGGAAAACGCTCGTTAAAAACCCCATGTTGGCCATTTTTTAGCTGTTAAACCTTTCGGTTCCCAAATAATATTTGGGGGTTCAAAACTCCATATTAAATTATAAAAACCTCCAGAGTTTTAGTTAAGACATATATCTAACTTTTGAGATAAGAATCAACTCGTTTCGTTAAATTATGAATTAGTTACGATTTTTCAAAGTCGATGAAATGTTGTTCATTCAAAAACTATATGTATAAATGGTTATGAAACACATTTATATAACTTTTTTTTTCATATTATTTATATTTACATTATGTGTTTATATATTTATAAACACATTTGAAGAAAACAAACTTAAAACAAAACTAGTGATTTATAAACATGAGTTTTTATGAAACTTGTTGTTGTTGGTGATTATATATATTATTCAAGACTTATATAAACATAAATATAAGAGATTATAAGTTAGTATTTACTTACTTTAGGTTATTAGAAATATGCAAACTAGAAGAAGTTGAACTCTTGAAAAGTTGCACCCAAAAACACTTAAAAAATTGAAAGAAGACAAAGTTGCAAACTTTGGTCTTGCATAAGGCCTTTTGGCCAATCTTTTTAGAGAGAAAGAGAGTGTTTGTGCTTTGAAAGTGTAAAGGAAATGAGAGATTTTGGGTCTCTATTTATAGAGAATAAAAGTTGGTCTTTCATTTGGGGGTTGAGTGGAAGAATGGATGAGATGAAAGGGAGATGTGTGTGAAAGATTTGATTTCGATGAAGTATGGAGCTAGAGTAAAAAAAAGAAGTCAACACCTACGATGGAGACCACCTAGTGGCCGGCCATCATAAGGTATATATGATGTATTTTACTTTTTTTTGGGTATAAAAGTATTTAGAATGTATTCTTAGATTTCCCTTTTTATGTAAATTCATAAATAGTTATGAATGCTTTAGTTTCATGAATTGTTTTAGTCTTGCATAATTAATGTTAAGTAATTGTATTAATGCATGATTAGTGTTACTAATCTTAATTTAATTATGTACTTAGTTGAATTAATCCATCATATTGCAAATCGATCGGATTAATTAATTTGCCGATTCATCGCACCGATGAAATTGTTTCTTATTGAATTTAATTTCCTTATGAACTTTGTTAATCACATTGATTAATTGCTAATGACCACTGATTAGGTTATAATTTTCTAATAAATACTGATTAGGTCATAGTTTCTAACCTGGTTTAGTGTCGGATGTTACAATCTCCTCCCGTTATGGGAATTTCGTACCGAAATTAGCTCGCATTCTCCACTAATTGAGCACTTGAGAATAACTGAGGGTATTTTTCGTGAAACTGATCTTCGCATTCCCATGTAAACTTAGGACCACGTTTAGAGTTCCATCTGGCTTTTATTATCAGAATTCAGCTGTGCTTTAGTTTCTTGACTTCTCGGTCCATTATTACTACGGGTTATTCAATGAAGTGCAACTTATCATCTAGTTCCAGTTCGTCCATGGGTATGACGAGTGTTTCATTGGACAAGCATTTCTTTAGGTTGGACACGTGGAAGGTATTATGTACATTACTTAGCTCCAGGGGCAGATCAAGTCGGTAGGCTACCATGCCAATTCTTTGGGAAATCTTGAATGGTCCGATATAACAAGGATTTAGTTTTCCTCATTTCCCAAAACGGATTACGCCCTTCCAAGGCGAGACTTTCAGCATTACTTGGTCTCCCTCATGGAATTCCAAATCCTTCCGTCTAACGTCTGCATAGCTTTTCTACGGATCCCGTGCAATCTTTAATCGGTTCCAAATCTGCACAATCTTTTCGGTAGTCTCGTTAATGATCTCAGGTCTGGTGATTTGGCCATCCCCTACTTCAGCCCAACAAATCAGCGATCGACACTTTCGCCCGTAAAGTGCCTCAAATGGGGCAGCTTTAATGCTTGTGTGATAACTAATGTTGTAGGAGAACTCAACTAACGGCAGATGGTTGTCCCAACTTTTATCAAAGTCAATCACACATGCCCTTAGCATGTCCTGTAACGTCTGAATGGTCCTTTCACTTTGACCGTCGGTGTGCGGATGGTAAGTTGTACTCATATCTAAGCGCGTACTCAAAGCCTCTTGCAATGATTGCCAAAATTTTGATGTGAACCGGCTGTCTCTATCTTATATAATCGATACGGTGACTCCATGCCTTGAGACAACTACTTAAAGATAGATTTGGGTTAACTTATACATCTAATTAGTCTCCTTGATTGGCAAGAAGTGTACAGTCTTTCTGAGTCGATCCACAATCACCCTAATGGTATCATAACCACCAGAAGTTTTCGGCAACTTTGTGATCAAGTCCATGGTTATTTTCTCCCACTTCCATTGGGGTATTTCTAGCTGAACCAACAGTCTAGATGGTTTCTAGTGCTCAGCCTTAACTTTCAAACACGTTAAGCACTTGCTGACATACGTAGCAATGTCAGCCTTCATGTTTGGCCACAAGTACATTTCCTTCAGGTCATGATATATCTTATCTGATCCTGGGTGAATAGCATATCTTGTCTTATACCCTTCATCCATGATCACCTTCCTCAACCCTCCGAACTTTGGTAGCCAAATCCGGTTCATGAAGTATCGACATCTATCGGTCTTGATTTCAAACTGTTTATCCATTCCTCTCAAAGCTTCATCCAGCAGGTTATCCTCCTTGACTGCTTCCTCCTGTGCCTCGCGGATCCGAGAGTTCAGGTTTGACTATATAGTCATGACCAAGGCTCGGACTCTCAAGGGCTTAACCCGTTCTTTTAGGCTTAAGGCATCAACTACAACGTTTGCCTTGCCCGGATGATAACAGATCTCGCAGTCGTAATCGCTAAGCAGCACAACCCAGCGTCGTTGCCTCATGTTTAACTCCTTTTGGTTCGAAATACGTTGAAGGCTCTTGTGGTCCATTAACACTGTGCACTTTGTACCGTAAAGGTAGTGCCTCCATATCTTGAGAGGAAATAACATAACTCCAAGCTCCAGGTCATGTGTTGTATAGTTTATCTCGTGGACTTTAAGTTGCCGCGATGCATAAGCAATAACTTTATCTTTCTGCATTAACACACATCCCAAACCATTGTGTGAGGCATCGCAGTAGACCACACAATTCTCTGTTCCTTCGGGTAAGGATAGAATAGGTGCACTACACAACCTCTGTTTCAACAGTTGGAATGTCTTCTCCTGATCTTCACCCCGAATATATTTCACGTCCTTACGAGTCAATTCCGTTAGAGAACCAGCTATCTTTGAGAAGTTCTCAATAAATCGCCTATAATAACCAGCAAGACCTAGGAACTGACGAACTTCCATAGGAGTTCTAAGGGTTGCCCAGTTGTTAATGGCCTCGATTTTTGATGGATCCACTTGTACTCCCTGGCTGTTGATTACGTGCCCAAGGAATTTCACTTCTCGCAGCCAAAAATCACACTTAGAAAATTTGGCGTATAACTGTTCTTTCTCTAGAAGCTCCAAAATTAACTTTAGATGCTGCTCATGCTCTTCTTTGCTTCGGGAGTATATAGGATATCGTCTATGAACACAATCATGAAGTTGTCCAAATACGATTTACACGCCCGATTCATGAGGTCCATGAATACGGCTGGTGCGTTGGATAAACCGAATGGCATCACCTGAAACTCATAGTGACCATAACGAGTTCTAAAAGCCGTTTTTGGAATATCTTTCTCCCGTACCTTAACCTGGTGATATCCTGACCATAGATCAATCTTTGAATAGAAGCTAGATCCTTGCAGTTGATCGAACAGGTCGTCGATTCTGGGGAGAGGATATCGATTCTTGATGGTTAACTTGTTTAGCTCGCGATAGTCAATTCACATTTTAAAGGATCCGTCTTTCTTCTTCACGAATAAGACCGGAGCTCCCCAAGGTGAGGAACTTGGTCGGATGAACCCATTATCCAACAATTCTTGCAGCTAATTGGATAGGTCTTGCATCTCAGATGGTGCCAATCGGTAGGGTGCTCGTGCGACAGGTGCAACTTTAGGCACCAAGTCAATCCGAAATTCTACTTGCTTAGCTGGTGGAAGTCCAGGCAAGTCTTCAGGAAAGACTTTTGGGTAGTCACGAACTACCGAGATTTCTTCGAGTGACTTCTCCATCGACTCCTTTTCCACTAGTTTAACTAACACTGCTTGACAACCTCTTCGAAGGCACTTCATCGTTCTTAAACCAGAGATGACGTTCAACTGGCGATTCTTTCTTTCTCTTTGGACTGTTAGGACATTCGTTTTCTTAAGTGGTATTCTTACAACCTTCTTTCCACATAGGATTTCGGCATTGTTGTCTGACAACCAATCCATACCAATAACTATGTTGAAGCTTCCGAGTTCAATGAGCATCAGGTCTATCTTAAAGGGATGATCTGCTAATTTTAGTGTGCACTCCTTAATTATACTATTTGCTTCAATCAACCATCCGTCAGCTAATTCTACGGCATAAGCATTTTCTAATGGGGAAAGAGTGGCATTTAGGTGTTCACTAAACTTAGCAGATATAAAGCTTCTATCAGCCCCAGTATCAAATAGAACATAAGCATACATATCATTAAGAAGGAATGTACCCGTTACTACATTGGGATCTTGTCGAGCGTTGCCTGATCCGAACACAAAAGCTCTCCCTTGGGCTCTGTAAGGTCTACGACTGCAAGATCTATCTAGACGCGGATCCGTGAACGAGTGCGGAATCCTCGTTGACGGTTAGACGGACAACTCTCAACCAACGGAACACGGAGACTATTAGACGCTGAACGAACGACACACGAACGATCCTACGTACTAATTCTCTCCGAAACGGCACTCACCTAGCTGATAAACTCGAGATCGCCTCTTGCTTAATTCCTCACGAATTCTGCAAAAAGTCTCTTAATTATTCGAGTCTATCCCTAATTATAGACCCTGATTCGAGTCTGTTGTGGGCCAACCTCGAATCTGGCCCAAGGCCCATTCGAGTCTGTCCATATTGACAGTCTCGAATCTAGCCTTCTTTCGAATCTATGATTACATTCGAATCTATCACAGATTCGAATGTCAACCCATATATAATTCGAATCTAGCCTTTTACATAAACAATTAAGTGTTGAACCTTACGTTATAACTTATGATTGAATTTATCTTTGTACTTTATGTTTGAACTTCTTGTAATACGTTACATCAAGTTCAAACATACAAACACTAATAAATATCAACCATATATAAACATATATATCACACACTTGCTAAAATCACAATGTAGGATCACTTAGACTGCTGTCGTCACACAGGATGTACCAACAGACTCCCCCTTGACGATAGCTTCTAATAATTCACACATTTGATTTAAGAACTTGGTTTATTTATTGATTCAAAACACTACCAGCATACAGACCTTTCTCGACGCATACCTTGACCACATTCTCATACTTACTAGCCTCAGTATCCATATGTGCGTCACTGGAAATTTTACAATTATACAAAATCTGCAGATCTTCTTTAGATAGGTTTACCAGGTGAAGCGGGTCATAGACTCTAAGAATAACTTTTTCTTCTAAGTCTTCCATAACCGCTTCCCCAGTTTCCGTGTCAGCATACCACCACTTCAGATTCTTCAGAATATTTTGTGGCATTGGCTTGAGAGGAACCCTCCTAAGACATCTAGCCGGCTTGTAGTGAATCCTCATCCAAGGTCGTCCAGTTAGAGGATCAATACGTGACGGATCCTCTACTCTTCTCCCGACCCTTGGATTCAAACGTTCGAACTTCCTTGATCTCCCTTCCTTTCTTATGATTCTTTCGATTACGCTCGCGTAGGGATCATTGCCAATGTTTATAAGATCTTTCCAAGCTAGCGCAGTGATTTCGATTTTTGGCAGGGAGTTGAACGCTTTTAAAGTTCGCCTCATGTACTGAAGCCCGTCTTTTCTCTTTATTATAAATAGCTGCAGATCTCTGTCAAAGAACCAACTTAAAATTCGCTCAGACAGCTTCCCAGTACCTGGCACTTTCATTGTCTTTTTAATTGCTGCTTCCTTCTCTTCAGCCCTGAACCATAGCTTTCGTTTTTCTTCATTAGTTAGCTCTCGTGCAGGTTCTTCTGTCGATGGCTGAGGATTTAATGCAACATTAACTATATCTGCATCGATAATTTTATTTCCATCAATCATGTAAGTATCAGTGATAGGATTCTGCTGCACAACTATCTCGTCAGCTTCATCATCCTCATCAGCAAGTACTTCATCATCCGACCGCCAGTCTACTATCTCCCCTGGCACAAATTCCCCTTCTTCCAGCTCTTCATCTTCATTATCAAAGCCTACATCCAGTGGATCATCTTCAAGATCCATGAGCGCTTCAATCATCTCGCTGATCTCAAAGTCTGTAGGCTGCTTAGATGAACTAGCCTCACCTCTTTCTCCTTCGCCTTGACTAGGCTCCCCCTGAACTTGTGTAACTTGAGCTGCAGGAAAATCTACAGTCTCAAACTCTTTATTCGCACCGGGATCATTGCCTTCGTCATCATCCTCTCTATGCTGCACTTCCTGATCCCTGCAGGATGTCTCCCCCTGAGCCTGAAGATTTTTCATTAACTGCTCAATGAGGGAGCGCATCGATCTTAACTCGGCTGCCTGGTCGCAGACAAATGTCTTTAGCTCAACATTCTCGTCTTGAATTATTTCAACTGTCTTCTTCAATTCAGCATTTTCTTTATCTAGATTTGCATTATGTGCCTGAATTTCACCCATTGCCTGTGTTAGGCTCAGGATTTGAACATGTTGGAAATCCACTCGAGCCTTGAGTTGCATAAACCGCTGATTTTCAGCATAGGCGGTTGAGGTGGATGGAATGGACTGAATGGGAGAAGGTATGAATGGTGGTGGAATATATGGTTCATCTTGAGGTGGTGGTGGTGGTGATGGACTGGTGGTTTGAGGTTCTTGATGTTGTGGAATTTCTGGTTGAGGATCAGGAGCTGAAGATGATCCTTGCATAAACCTATGACGTTTGGCCCGTTGCCTTGTCACTAGTTGAGGAACTTCTTCTTCTTCAAAATCAGACTCTTCCAATTCCCTATTTACGCGCCTCCTCGAACTACCCTCATTGATAATCAATCTCGAACCATAAGTTCCAATTTGAATATCTGGAACTGCAGCTGCCGGAACTTCCGCGGATTCTGAGTCGGATTCCGAGGATGTTAACCCGTCATCTTCCCCTTCTGGCTCGTATTCCTCCACATCTCTAAATACATCATCTGTATCTACTGGGGGACTAAGCAGCTCATCCACTAATGGTGCTGCCACATCTTCATTGGCATGTGGACCAGATGCCCATATCTCTTCCAAGGTTTGAGCAATCTGCTCAGATTCAGGAATGGCACTTGAAGGCCCTGCTTCCTGTGCTTGGGGCTGTTCGCTCGTAGAAGGCCTGGAAGCCTGGATTTGACTCGCGGCTGGTCTTTGTCGGCGTCTTGGGTCACGCGGCCGAGCACGAGGCTGTTGTTGCTGTTGATGTTGTTGCTGTTGTTGTTGTTGTGGAAACTCAACGACCCCTGCCCAGTTGGCAACTTCCGGGGCTTGAAAATCCCTATCCACTATAGCTCCGAACAATGGACGAGCAACAGGAACAGCCAATCTTCCTCGGTGTGAGGAACAATCAGCGAAGATGCGTTTATCCATAACATTCACGCTCAAAGAGTCATCTGATTGTGGCAAATTTGGCAAAAAGTGCCTTATCAACATCATGACAAATCTTGGATATAGCAGAAATCTTTCCCTGTCTGGAGCTGTAATCTGATGGACGAACTCCGAGAAAAACATTTGAGAGAAGCTGAATTTCCGATTATACACCAGTGCAATAACCCCCGATTGGATCTTTGACACGATGTAGTCAAATCCAGCCTTCTTTGGCGCAAAACAAACCATGAACACATGCACCAAAAATCTCCACTGCCCTATCAGGCCACTTTTCATATATGATGACTTCGTAACGTCCAAACTATAGCCCATCCTTATAAACGCGGTCTGCCTAATACTTATCGGGAAGTCAATAGGCCCGTCCTCCTGTTCCTGAGAACCCAACTGTAGAACTTGGCGCAACATGTCTGCTGAGAAGACTAGAGGCTGGCCAGCGATTCTGGTTCTGATAACTGTCGGGGTGACAGTACAGTCCACCTGTAAATGATCGTAAAACTGGCGTACATACGAAATTACAATTGGAATGTTATGATACAAAGCATAGCTAATCCTAGAGTCAGCTAGGAAGTCCAAAACTTCGCGAAAACCCTGCGCCTCAGGGATATCATTAACTGGATTAAGGACCATATTATGCTTCGGGACAAAAGCGCGAACTGCCATATCTGCACAATAAATAAACTGTTAGACTCATTAAAAATCAATAAACTTGTTTAAATTCAAAATTTGTTTTATTTTGTACTTGATTAAATACAAAATCCAACACAATTAAATTTCCACAAGTTTAATAAAATTTAAAGTAAACAAAATAAATAAAGTACAGATTCGAAGGTAACAGATTCGAAGTGTCCATATTCGAGTGTAATGAACAGATTCGAAGAGTCCCTTTTCGAGTCTAATGGACAGATTCGAATATCATGGTCATCTCGAATCGAATGATAGATTCGAGAAACCCATGAACAGATTCGAAGGTCCTGGAATAGACTCGAAGCCCCGACGGTTTAATTTTTCAACAAAAACCCAAGATTTTAACCATTTTGAACTTGGTAAATCACATACATTAGTTCAACTAGGTTCTAATCATTGATTTATGTCTTTAATTTGATCTTTTATAGGTCCAAACTTAGTTATTTAGTAAAAACCCTATTTTGACCCATAAAACTTCAAAATTTGATGTTTTAGCCTAAAATTGTGTATAAAACTACACAAATCTTGTACAATCCGGTTGATTATACCTAGAAGTGTCTGTAGAATCGAACACAACGTCTTCAAAGTCGACAAAATGTCGTTTAGGAGAGAAACGGTAGACTCGAGAACAGATTCGAAATCGTCTTTATAGATTCGAGAGTATAGATTCGAAAACAGTAAGTCTTAAATGACTTCACTGTTGACCTATTTATACAACCAACCTTCGAGTCTAAGTGTAGATTCGAATCTACTGACAGATTCGAATTCTTACTGCTTCGAGTCTGTCTTAGATTCGAAACCACCAATACTTAGAAAAATTTTCGAAAATTTTGAAATAAATTCAACTTTTCCAACTTTTTTCTACGGTATCGTGTAACCAGATAAACTATGCCAACTCTTTTACCCTAAGCAACAGATATTTCACGCAATGTTTAATTTATTCAACTTTGAATGCACCCACAGTAACTTTTGACCATTTACCTAAGTAAAAATTAAACTAAACTAAAATAAAATAAATTATGGTAAAAATAAAAATAAAGATAAAATAAAATTTTAACCAAAAAAAAATTTATTCTAGACTTAAGCTAAACTTAAAGAATTTACAAGCTAAGCTGAATACTAAACAACATATTTTTGATGAGTATAGTCTAAGAAAGGTTCAATCAGATAGCGATGTCTGATACTAACTTTCAGTACTTAAACTTTCACACCTAGGAATTTTTGATTCCTTTGATTGTTTGTTGTGACATACCTATTTAGCCAATTGTTGGTATTTTACCCTGTTAAACATTCTACATTTCGGAATATCCCTTGGCCTTTTTATTTATCAGGAAATTATCTTACGTGACTCAGACATAGACATACTTTTATGATCAAGGCACACAAACAAAGATTCTAACTTGTTGGTATTTGCAAACTTTCTTTAAAAGACAAACATCGGACACAGGTCTGTATTTTCATATACAAACAAGTGTCCTTAGATTTGCTTAAGGTTTATTTTTAATTTAGCAGATAGCGGTGACAAGTCTGTACTGTCGTACAAGCAAAGCGACATGTCATGCGAACACCGAATCGAAACAGAGACACAGTCTGTACTTACGTAACAACAGAGTTGCATGTTTTCGGACTCTTCAGTTTTTATATGATATTTCTATTCGTTCCATTTTCATCAATGTATGTGATGTTGCCATACATCCCAGAAGTTTGCATACCTCATTTAGAGACTCATGTTTTGTATGTCTTGTACATAAATTAAGACCGATTGGGTCGAATCTAAAAGTTTAGTGACACGCTTTGACTTTTTCTGAATATTTTATTAGCCTTGAGATTCCCTATAATGTATTATGCCTAACACACATCAAACGAAATAAAGTATAACACTTAGGATTTAGTTGCATTATGTGTGAAAGCCTAAATACTTAGAGTCTGTAACGACGGTGCTAATTTTCGTCACTTTGAACCTATGAATCTAAGACTTAACTCCTTTTCTGATATTCTTTTTTTTTTGTATTTTTGTAATTTTCTCTCTTTTTTCTTTTGTTTTTCATAAGAAAAAGCAGTAAAATAAGCTAACCTACTGACTTACTAAAAATAGAAACTTACTAAAATTAGAAACTTTCCTAACTTAGCAGACTACTGTAAAGAAAGAAATACTACGACTCTAAAAGATAATAAACTTACTACTACTAAGGTCAAATTACTCTGGGTTGCGCATTCCATTCAGTTGAATTAAATACTCAAACCGTGACTTATCAAACGCTTTGGTAAATAAATCTGCATTATTATCTTCAGTTGCCACCTTTA